>JAFLJL010000813.1:0-22960 GCA_018398815.1 Conus ventricosus
ATCCAACTATCCTCTCTGTTCAGGTAATTCTAACACCTAGCACAGCCATGGTATCCTAAGTAAAGAAAAGGAACGAGTAATGCTGAGCTGTCAGGCATTCTTCAATATTGCATGGCCTCCATTGAGTGGGGGAGTTAAAGAAAAACAAACTAAGGGTGCTTCAAACAAAATGAAGCGTAAAAAAGCAATCTGGTCAAATACAGACAGTGCCAATTGAGACAGTGCTCACTGTGCACGGTAGACACAGTCTCGCGACCTAGATGACCAGATGACAGAAAACAAAAAGCTTTACCAGTCCGTAGCCTTGGCTTGATTGTATCGAGGGTCACCGTATCGGAAAATCCATGGGGATTGTTGTTGGACGGACGTGGTGGCGCCCTCCGAAGGGAGAGCTCTCTCACGCCGGCTCAGCGACTGAGCAATTATTATCGTCAGTAGTGCGTTTAGTAGTTGGTGGTGTCCTGCGTATGTTGGATCAGAACTGGCACCACCGAACACCACCGAAGTGACTCGGCAGCAGTGCAGTGTCTCCTCTGATAGGTTGTCTCAGGATGACCGGACATTGACTGCCCTTGTGGATTGCCGGTGGCAGGCTGTGTAGGTCGGCCGGACTGTGGCTGTTGGCGAGGTGTGGATGCAATGCCACTGAGATGGCACAGAAGATGAGTCAAGAAAATAGTAATAAAAAGCTCTACCAGTACCGGCCGTCTAGGCACCTACAAAGACCCAAGGACTCAAAAAGATTATTTTTTTCTTTCAAATTCTTTTCCCGTCTTCCCCACAGCTTCTGTTAAAATGTTGATCAGCTTATTTCCTCTGCGGTCACAAGTTCATTGTCTATTCATTGGGTCCTTAATCATTGAAAAACCGCTCCCGAAAGGGGCTGCTTTGCCTTAACTTACGCACGGGCAAGACGCACCTACACAAGTATGTGGGCGTGGAAAAAAAAACCGCTGCGAACATGAACACCTTCTCTCTCTCTCTTCTCTCTCTCTCTCTCTCTGGTAATTTTTAAGTTCGATCAGTACCATCTCTGTCTGTCTGTCCCTCTCGCTCTCTCTCTCTCTCTCCCTCTTCTCCTCTCTCTCTCCCCTCCTCTCCTTCTCCTCTCTTCTCTCTCTCTCGCTCTTCATCGCCTCTCTCTCTCTCTCTCGCACTTCCTAAGGTCGATCAGTACCCATTTACGTTATGCTACTAAAGTAACCAAATAATAATTAACCTATACAGCACAACAGACAACGCCAAGTCAAAAAGGGGCATAAAAAAACAAAATTATGTACACACACCCTTGCGCGCATACACACTCTCACCCTACACATCCAACACTCTACCCACCGAGATAAAAAAAAAAGAAAGGCTTTTGAGCAATCAGATGGGATAATAGAGGGGAAGGGTGGGGGTGGATGGGAAGGGGGGGTGCGGAAGAAATAGAGCGAATCTGTGAACATAGGAAAAGATAGAACTCATGTTCGAAGTGAACGACTGCGAGGCAACATCCTGTCGGCGCCTTGCAGACAGAAACATCGCCATTTTGAGACCAATTCTCACGATTTCGTTGTTTTTTGGTGGTTTAGGTGCAATGTCTGATACTATTGCGCTCTACTCTCCCCCCCCCCCCCCCCATTCCCCTTCCTCCCCCTCCCCTCTATCCCCCTTTCCATCCTCACTCCCCTCCATTCCCCTTTCCTTCCCCCTCCCCTCCATTCCCCCTTTCCTTTCCCCTCCCCTCCATTCCCCTTTCCTTCCTCCCCCTCCCCTCCATTCCCCCTTTCCTTCCCCCTCCCCTCCATTCCCTTTCCTTCCCCCCCCCCCTCCATTCCCCTTTCCTTTCCCCTCCCCTCCATTCCCCTTTCCTTTCCCCTCCCCTCCATTCCCCTTTCCTTCCCCCTCCCCTCCATTCCCCTTTCCTTTCCCCTCCCCTCCATTCCCCTTTCCTTTCCCCTCCCCTCCATTCCCCTTCCCCCCTCCCCTCCATTCCCCTTTCCTTCCCCCCTCCCCTCCATTCCCCTTTCCTTTCCCCTCCCCTCCATTCCCCTTTCCTTTCCCCTCCTCTCCATTCCCCCTTTCCTTCCCCCTCCCCTCCATTCCCCTTTCCTTCCCCTCCCCTCCATTCCCCTTTCCTTTCCCCTCCCCTCCATTCCCCTTTCCTTTCCCTCCTCTCCATTCCCCCTTTCCTTCCCCTCCCCTCCATTCCCCTTTCCTTCCCCCTCCCCTCCATTCCCCTTTCCTTCCCCCTCCCCTCCATTCCCCTTTCCTTCCCCTCCTCTCCATTCCCCTTTCCTTCCCCCTCCCCTCCATTCCCCTTTCCTCTCCCCTCCATTCCCCTTTCCTTCCCCCTCCTCTCCATTCCCCTTTCCTTCCCCTCCTCTCCATTCCCCTTTCCTTCCCCCTCCTCTCCATTCCCCCTTTCTTCCCCCCTCCCCTCCATTCCCCTTCCCTCCCCTCCATTCCCCTTTCCTTCCCCCTCCCTCCATTCCCCGTTCCTCCCCCTCCCCTCCATTCCCCTTCCTTCCCCCCCTCCATTCCCCTTTCCTTCCCCCTCCCCTCCATTCCCCTTCCTTCCCCTCCCCTCCATTCCCCTTTCCTTCCCCCTCCCCCCATTCCCCTTTCCTTCCCCCTCCCCTCCATTCCCCTTTCCTTCCCCCTCCCCTCCATCCCCTTTCCTTCCCCTCCCCTCCATTCCCCTTTCCTTCCCCTCCCTCCATTCCCCTTTCCTTCCCCCTCCCCTCCAATCCCCTTTCCTTCCCCCTCCCCTCCATTCCCCTTTCCTTTCCTCTCCCCTCCATTCCCCCTTTCCTCTCCCCTCCCCTCATTCCCCTTTCCTTTCCCCTCCCCTCCATTCCCCTTTCCTTTCCTCTCCCCTCCATTCCCCCTTTCTCCTCCCCTCCCCTCCATTCCCCCTTTCCTTCCCCCTCCCCCTCCATTCCCCTTTCCTTCACTCTCCCCTCCATTCCCCTTTCCTTTCCTCTCCCCTCCATTCCCCCCTTTCCTCCCCCTCCCTCCATTCCCCCTTCCTTCCCTCTCCCCTCCATTCCCCTTTCCTTCCCTCTCCCCTCCATTCCCCTTTCCTTTCCTCTCCCCTCCATTCCCCTTTCCTTTCCCCTCCCCTCCATTCCCCCCTTTCCTTCCCTCTCACCCTCCATTCCCCTTTCCTCTCCCCTCCCTCTCCATTCCCCCTTTCCTTCCCTCTCCCCTCCATTCCCCTTTCCTTCCCTCTCCTCTCCATTCCCCTTTCCTTTCCTCTCCCCTCCATTCCCCTTTCCTTCCCCTCCCCTCCATTCCCCCTTTCCTTTTCCCCTCCCCTCCATTCCCCTTTCCTTCCCCTCTCCCCTCCATTCCCCTTTCCTTTCCCCCTCCCCTCCATTCCCCTTCCCCCTCCCCTCCATTCCCCTTTTTCCTTTCCCCTCCTCTCCATTCCCCTTTTCCCTTTCCCTCCTCCCCTCCATTCCCCTTTCCTTTCCCCTCCCCTCCATTCCCCTTTCCTTTCCTCTCCCCTCCATTCCCCCTTTCCTCTCCCCTCCCCTCCATTCCCCTTTCCTTCCCTCTCCCCTCCATTCCCCTTTCCTTTCCTCTCCCCTCCATTCCCCCTTTCCTCTCCCTCCCCTCCATTCCCCTTTCCTTCCTCTCCCCTCCATTCCCCTTTCCTTTCCCCTCCCCTCCATTCCCCTTTCCTTTCCCCTCCCCTCCATTCCCCTTTCCTTTCCTCTCCCTCCATTCCCCTTTCCCTTTCCTCTCCCCTCCATTCCCCCTTTCCTTCCCTCTCCCCTCCATTCCCCCTTTCCTTCCCTCTCCCCTCCATTCCCCTTTCCTTCCCTCTCCCCTCCATTCCCCTTTCCTTTCCCCTCCCTCCATTCCCCTTTCCTTCCCCCTCCTCTCCATTCCCCTTTCCTTCCCCGCTCCCCTCCATTCCCCTTTCCTTCCCCCTCCCCTCCATTCCCCCTTTTCCTTCCCCCTCCTCTCCATTCCCCTTTCCTTCCCCCTCCCTCCATTCCCCCTTTCCTTCCCCCTCCCCTCCATTCCCCCTTTCCTTCCCCCCCCCCCATTCCCCTTTCCTTCCCCGTTCCCTCCATTCCCCCTTTCCTCCTCCATCTCCTTTTCCTTCCCCACTCCCCTCCAGAGAACAGGAAAACACCGATTCTAACTCACCCTAGCCCTCACCTAGGTTCGGGCTAGGGCGACCTAGAATCGGTGTTTTCCTGTTCTCTGACAAGTAAGACTTCAATAACCAAAAAATAACGATTATCTACAAACAGACATACTGTGTAGGGTTATCCGTTTTTAATACTAATTTACTAAACTTGCTTGTCTTTTAAAACTAAGTTATATTTTTGACATAAAATCCGCACACTTATTTTGACTAATTTCTACCTACAAAACTTTGTATAACAGACAGGCTGACACGAGGCTGAAACCTGATCGCTTAATTTACGGCTGGCGCAGACAAGGGCCTTTGTTCACACAGCGCACGGCCCGCTTACAAACTGCGGCCAAAAAAATCAATAAAGCACACCTCGCGGCGCGTTAACTTGCAACATAGCCTATTGCATCAGCGAATGTTCTAGACTGTCACGTGTCACTCCCACTTCGAGGCCGCCACGTTGGCAAGACCGTTTCGCCATTGTTTTCCGGACTACCGCACAAGAAGGTTGTGTTTGACTGCGCTCCGTGTGACCACCGAAAGTGAGAAAAGTGATTGACTTAAAACTTTAGATTGGATTGGCGCAACTGTAGTGTGTGGACATATTTCTGCTGTGTGCGTGTTAATATCTAATATCTTTCAAAATGGAAAGCGTCAGTTTGAATGATTCTCAGAATACGCAAGAATTAGACAACAAGTTGTAGAATGCTTGGCGCCTACAACGGATTGAGTCTAGAACTTGGAAATTTTACATTGTCCGAAGATTCTCCTTTAATGTGGACTGATTTTGGGAAAGCAAAACAAGTGTTTTAAAAATCAAAAACAAAGAAGCAGTCGTGGGCATCCTTTGTTAAAGAAAAATGTCTTATTCATGATTCATAAGCAAGAAGATGATTCTGCTGTCAAACGCCTTTTACCACTTCCTTGTTTCATAAACTGGGAATGAGTTTTGAATGATTTACTGAACAAACGACATAAAATTCTAAACCTACATGTTTGAGAATGAAGAATTTAGAAAGTTCTGGCAATCTGAAGTCTGATTGCTTTCAAGTCTGTGGGCTGACAAAACCGTTCGGATCCGAACGGTTTTCCTAAAATAAGATCTTTCGTCACCTGCTTTCAAGTCTGGTGGACTGACAAAAACCGTTCGGACCCGAACGGTTTCTAAAAATAGATCTTACGTCACCTGCTTTCAAGTCTGGTGGACTGACAAAACCGTTCGGATCCGAACGTTTTCTAAAATAGATCTTACGTCACCTGCTTTCAAAGGGGGGTAACTCCTGCGCACCTCCACCCTACGCACGCACGTCCCCACCCCCACCCCACGCACGCACACCCCCACCCCTCCCCACCCCTCCCACCCCCACCCCACGCATGCACACACTTAAGTTACTTTTAAGTCTTAACTTAAGTCGCCTCAGTCACTTCAAGTCATCCTCAAGTTCTTAATTAAGTTCTTAATTAAGTTCTTAATTAAGTTTTTAATTAAGTTACTTCAAGTTCTTAATAAGTTCTTGATTAAGTTCTTAATTAAGTTCTTAATTAAGTTACCTCAAGATTGTAATTAAGTCGTCCTTTAAGTACAACTAAGTTCTTATTCAAGTTATCTTATAATTATCAAAAAAACAATACAATCTATGTTTTTGTCTTAAACAGCAGATGTCTAATATAGTACACACACGCCTTAAAAAAAACGCGTCATCGTTGAGGATGTCTTGCTTAACGCCCTTGGCGTGAGATCGTTAGCATAGATTTTAATGAAGTTCTTACATCCTAAGCAACCGCATTGATTACAATCTGGTCTATGGAAATGCCTTTTATAGACTCCATGTCTTTATTTATTGACTTCATCATTTTAAAACAAATAGTAATCCTCCATGATCTATTTTTATCAAAAAAATTTAAATTTAAGTTCTTAAAATATTATATGCATTTTAAATGGATCAAATGATTTTTTGTTATTGGCGGTGCTGGCGGTGTTGTCTTCTGTATTAGTGGTTCAGGCTGTTTTGACTGCTTTTGTTTTTGTTGCCATTCTTTATATATTTTATAACCGTAATAACCGCCCCAGCAGCAGCAATGGCGCCAAAAATGGCAACAGTTTTAAGTTCAATATTCCATGAAGACTTTGGTGCCCTTGAATTAACTTGCTCTTGTTCTGGAGCTGGCATTGGATCAACTGTTGGCGTTGGCGGTGTTATGTTTTCATTATGATTATATTCTGTGATTGTAACTTTAAATTTCTTTGTCTGTTTAACTCTGCTACTCTTTTCCCTGCTGCAACAGGCCCAGGATGTTTACTGGTCACTTTCTCGACTTGATTCAGTGTTTTCTGATTCAATGTTTTCCTGATTCTGCTGATTTTCCGACTCGTTCATTTGAAGGGAAATAAAATCTATATGATTAAAAGTAATTAATCCCATGATTAACGGCGATAACAATGTTCCAAATCTGTAATATAAATCACAGCTTAGAGACTCTAATGACTTTGTTAAAACTGGATCCTGCGTTAAATCATACGTAAGATCTTGTTCAGAATCAATGGGGCAAATCTACTGACTAGTTTAGTGTACAAACTAAGAACCGTTTGTCCTACACTTTTTACCATTCTGACCCCAGCTGCGCTTCATACCTGTTTATGATACTTTATAATGTCTTGTGGCGACATCTGTTGAATCTGTTCTATGCTGAATTCAGTTCCAAGGAACTGTTTTGTTTCCCACATGCTGCCAAAGAATACAACCTTTCCTTTTTGGGCATAATAGCTTGGTCATCAACTTCTTCTTTTGTAAGTTCAGGAAGGTTAGGCCACTCTGTAGCTGTAGTAGATCATCGCTGTTCATGTTTTTCATTAATTATAATTAATTTATTTTTTAAATGAGCGCCAAAAAAACTATTGCCAACCTTGTATACCATTCTGCCGTTATTGGAGGCTAAGTGTAGGATACTCAATGCTTGGTAAAAGCCTGTTAAAAATAAAACCAGCAGATCTTGGCAAACTAGACTTTGAGGATTCAGCAAAGCTAATCGCTATTATTACAGCTTCGCTCGCTACGAAAGATTTCTAGTTAAGCAAGGAATATTCCAGAGAATATAAATATGTAAAAAAATACATTTATAAAAAATGGCTTCACTCGTAATGATGATAGGTGGCGCTGTGGTGAATGCGCTTGCTTTTAGCGGAAGTAATTACGCGTTTAGTAAACTACGGGATGACGACGAGAGAAAAAGACATAAACAAAGCTGTGGAGCAACTAGCCGCGGCACAAGATCGCTATGAAAAGCAGAGAATTGAGCAGTTAGATTTTATTAATAACACACTGAAAAAACAGGGACATGCAGCTTACACATTTAAAGATGTTGATCAAGGGATAAAAGAATATATATCTAGTAACGGCAAACCAATCCAAACATTGCCCCCACCAAAATTCATCAACTTTTATCAACCTCAGAAAAACAAAAGATGCAAGAAATCGCGTTTATTGTCGTTGTATGACTGTCGTGTATTTTGTTGCGCATAATATCAGCTGAATAAAAAATGAACAAAATTTATTATTCGCCAAAAGGATATTGGAAGGGAATAACAGCAATTAAAAAGCTAAGCCAAGCAGCGGGTGTCAGTGAACAAACAGCAAAAGAATGGTTATCTAAACAAGCGATTTGGCAAATTTATTTACCAGCGCCTAAACGAATACAAAGACCACACTTTGTCAACACAACTCCAAACGACACCCATCAAATGGACCCTTCTATATTTACCCTCTGATACGATTAGAACGAAAAAGATTTAAGTACGCACTCACAGTCATTGACATAGCTTCAAGATACAAAGATGCGGAACCATTAACACAAAAGAGTGCTTCTGCTGTTGCTGTTGCCATACAACTGATATACCAACGAGGTCCCTTAACTTACCTCGCATGATTCAAGTTGATGATGGAAAAGAATTTAAAGGTCAAGTGAATCAATTATTGTTGAAACATAGAGTTACCATTAGAAGAGGCATTCCAGGAGTTCACAGATCACAGGCTTTAGTCGAAAACTTTAACAACAGTTAGCCGAAAGACTTTTTTCCTACCATATCACAGAGAGCTGATTGACAATTCTCGCAACACAGAATGGGTTAGAAAGACTGCCCTCAGTTTTGCGCGCAATGAATAATGAAGAATTTAAAGGGCTAAAACCGTACAAGCAATCAAAAGAAAAACAATAAATGTTGCTGAAGACTCCAGTACAACCCAGCAAACTATTACCATTTGGTTTGAAAGTAAGGTACCTTTATTTACCGGGGAACAGAAGGGGACACTCGCATCAGGGCAACCGATCCAGTTTGAGTGTTGATCCATATGAAATAAAAAGAATTGTAAAAATGAATCCGCCCGTGTATTATTTACGAGAAACTGACACAACAAAACAACCAGCTCCTCAAAGATCTTTTGTAAAAGAAGAACTGCAGAAATCCCACCAGACATAGTTCCGCTTTAATTATTTTACGGTTCTATAATGTCCATATGCATATGAAAACTCTGGATTAACAAACACACGTTTTGTGTTTGTTCTATCTAATGACTTCTTTGTTACAACCGTTGTGTTGATCTCATGTAGATTAGATCGCAGTTTTACGTTGTCATGATGAAAAGTCTTATTGTGAAACAATGCTTCTTTGTAGTTGTCATGCGATATGCTCGACTGCACAACACTGCGAGATATTCCTTTTGCTTTCTTAATGGTTTTTCTCCTGGCTCGAAATACTGTACATTTTTTACCTTAACCCCACATACTCCTTGAATCACCTTTCCAGATAATTCATCCTTCATCTTTCCTAAAACCTTCTTGTTAGTAATTGAATGCAAAAGGCGAATCTTTAGGATAATCGGATGTGTCGTACCATCCCGCATGCCCTTTAGCTACTTCTAATTCCATGTCTTTATAGATGTCTTCAGTAGGGATATCTATAACAAAACTGTCTGTTATCTGTGTAAAGTACTCTGGACTCAGGATACGAGGGCTTAAAGTAGTCGTAAAGAAATTCTAAACATTAAAAGCTATTGAAAATTCTAAAACAGTAAACCCGATAAAAACAGTTTGTCTAATTTGACTTTCTTTTTTCATCATTATACCAAAAAAGCTGATCATGAAATCTTCTGAAGTCCTGATAATTAGGTTTAGAATCAGCTTAATTGCTTCGTTCTCTTTAGTGACCATCTAACATCTTAACGCTTGTGCGGATCTCCATAGTCCTTTCCGAAACAGCTGTTGTTCATCAGCTTGAAAAAGTCTTTTTCTGAAGCATCTGTGGATTTAGTTCTGAGATCAGTGTTCTTCATGATGTATGGTTTCATGAACTGTTCTTGATCAAAAGCAATTATACGATGAACAGCTGTCAACCTTCAAACCGTGTCTTAAATAAAATTGTAGAAGTCTGTAATGGCAGACATACTTTTTTTTGCCACGAAGATTAGGCACAAGTTTAGGCGGCTCTGTTTTTGCCATCTTTAGACTTCTGCCGCTAATGGATAGTCATTATGCAGGTCATGGAGTTCGTGAGGAATTCTAAGTCAACTCTAGAATGAAACCATGCTGTTGACCCGGCGCCAAACTGCCCAACCACTTTAATGCCTTTTGAATATTTTTCGGATCGCCGCCTGTGTACATTTTAAAGTTGCGTAATGGAAGCGGTTGCACCATAGCCCAACCATACAGATTGTTTGCATCTAAATACATGAGATAGTTAGACCTTTTACTTGGATTATAGTCGTCCAAGTATTTGTTGTTTGCTTTACATAATGATGCGACGCCATACTAATTCCCCCACGCAATCCGTTTTCAATCATCTGAATCATTGGTAGGTCAGACAATAAATCAATCTGTACTCCAGTAAACTTTAAGAAAGCGTCCCAGCTCATCCCGGGCGCAGAAATATAATGCGCAGGATCCAAACTGTAATGTTTCATGCAGGTCTTTCTGTAATTTTCAAAGACGTCCGCCAACAAACATGTATCAGCCATCAAGTATGCATCATGATAGTCTCCCATCGTTTTACACTCTAACTTCTGCCACGCATCTTGAGCATGCTGGTAATCAGAATCACTAATGCCCTTTCCTCTAAGACTAGAAAAGAACGCGTCTTTAGGTGGAAGTGTATCTTCGTCAACCTTTCCCAACTGTTTCATGTATTCATAAGGGTAAACGCCCTTTCTAACGAGAGTTGGGTCAAAATATTCTTCCGTTATTGGGCAGGACTTTAAGGACATAGCCAGCGACTCTAATGAACCCATCATGTGCTGCATAGAGTCATAAAAAGACATGTTATTTAAAGTGAAACACAATGTACTTTTCTGATGACTGCGCAATGCATGACACCCTGAAGGCGTCGTCTACTGCTTTCATTATAAGATGAGAGTCGTAAACCTCGCAAGTTGTGAAAGAAGATGGGCACTTCCATGTCTTTGGTTCAAACTTTAGTTGAAGATTGCATTTACTGTGGCGCTGCTCCTCTGAACTTCCCGCTGATGTGATCATGGTCTCTTACTGCGTCTGATGAGAGGCTTAAACCACAAATCCAACAATGTGTGGCTGAGTCATACTGTTGTTGGTCTTCGGGCGTCATTATGATTTCAGATAAGTTCAGATTATTAGAACAGTCATTACGCACTTGCTGCATGCGTTCTAAGAAGTAATTCTGCAGCATTAGGCCCTCTATACAATTCTGGTGCTGAATGGGCGCCATCCGACCTGACAATAATGAAGGCAAATGAACAAATCTGATGATTACTCATTAAGACTGTTTTTTTTCGAAGTTTTTGTGGCGCTGGCCCTTCATAAGGAACAATAAGCGACTCAAAGTCTGCGTAAACAACATATGGAGAATTTTGCATCCGTTTCCAGTTCTTAAAACTAACTTAACTGCCTTCTGGGGCGTAATTAGTTCCGTATTACAGTCAACTGGGCTGCTACAATGTTTCTTATGTTCGCTTGCGGCTTGAACAGATGGCATTCTTGTTAAACATTTTCTACAGAATTCTTGTTTATGCCCAATTTTGGAAGTATAAGCCAATAATCTACTCATTGTGCGTATCAATGTGTAATGGGTAGCCCTGCTGGTGAAAACATCAGAAGTAAGTCGACATGATTCTTGTCTGGTTCGCCAATCGTTGGACTGTTCTTGGACACTCTGATGGCTGTAGATTCGTTTCCTCATCCCATGTGTATACATTAACAGTTATTGGGTTGTTTTGTTCTTCAAACTGATCAATTTGATCTACACTAACAGGAAAGGATATTCCACTAAAGTTAATATCATTGATGTAAGGGTGATAGTTAGACACTCTCTCTGCGTTTTTGCGGGCGTGATGCAGCCTTGCGAGAACACACCACATAAAACATTTGTTGTCGTCTGTATTCTTTATGTTTAGAACTGCTCTTTTTGCAACTAATGCTGGAGGTAGTGAATGTAAGCCTTGCCTACAATCGGTGCATACTTAGCCTGTTTTAATCTAATCTCTAAGACTTCGCCCTCGACCAACCAGAGCCTCTCATTTTGGCTTCTTCAGCGGCCACATCAAACTGTGTAAGCAGTTGGTCTGCCCAACCAGGTGTTAAGTCATTATGAGAAAGAATAGTCTGTTGTTTAGTTGAGACCCAGACTTCTAGATTTTCTTCATTTATTGTTATATAGTCGATTAAAAACAGCTAACATTACTTTAACTGGCGGGTCTATTGTTAGTTTACTTGGAACTTGAGAAATAGCATGAGCAACACTTGCCCGTACGCTTGCTGGTCAATGACTTCTAGATCAATATCATTCAGTGCTCTTGAAAAATCTTCTTGCATTGCTTCAACAATTCGCCTGGACCTTCATATATCTTATCCATGTTGAGTTTCTTTCTAACTCAAAATATTTATTTAAATCAAAAAAATAATTAATCAATATTGATGGTCTTTTTGTGTTGACTCATAAACGAAAGTATAAACGCCCTTTTTTGGGTTGTTAAGCGAGCTGTTTAGAACGAGTTTAATTTTCGTTTTACTTTTTTTAAACATTCCTTTTTATTTGCTCGGGTCTAGCTTTGAGAAAACTTTGTCCTGCCTTCTTGAAGATTTAAACTTTGTCTTTTGAGTCCAACAAATCGCTTGTAAACGATTAAATTCTTTCAGCCGGATGGGTTTTAGCAGCTAGTGCTTTTATTTATAATCAGCTTGAAGGAACTAAGTTAGCTGTATTAGTGAACCAATCGTGTGCTTTGGAGTTTAGTTTTAATTTTTTGCTAGCTGCCCTAAGCTAATGAACACAGCCAAACCTAAAGACAAACCCCCTAGAGGGAAAAAATGCGGGGCGCCTTGCCGTTGCTAAAAAACCACACTGTTCCTGCTGTAGAGCGCTTAAGTCGATGCTCCGTATTAAAAATAAGTAACGCATAAAGGAGCGAATACCTTCTTGGGTTTTTCTGTATTTTTAAAAAATCTTCTCTAGTTTGTTTCATTTGCGTAGTTTTAATTAAAAGGGTTTTTATGCGGAGGTTTTTACTATCCCTTTTTTTTGGCGACTCTGGCGCTGTAGGTACTTTGATAGAACCTCAACAGGCATGCTTTTTTAAAATGAAAAAAATAATTTTTAGTATTCTAATAGGTCAATCTTTTCTTTGTATATTCAGCTGTGTGTCAATTAATAAAAACAAATGTACAGTTAAAAGTGGTTTTATCGGCTTCTTTTTCTTTCTCCAATTTGAATGTTTACGTCTTTAAAACCGTCTCCCTGCGCCCACTTCCATGCAACTGATTATCCTCTGTGTGACCTTAGGTCAATCCCATACACCTAAATTTTGATGTTAAATATCATCAATCCTAACACTGTGTAAGGTGTATATCTTTGAACGCAAGGTCTGCTGTTAGACTTCTGCCCCTCCCACCTGCCCAAATATCGACCCCCCACTCAGACCCCCCAAACAATTTTCTTTATTTCGGTCAAAATGAATTGATAAGGTCTAATCCCGCTAGCATAGATTTGGTTTAGGAATACATCCTTGTACATTGCACTTTCGTTATTTTTGGATTAAAAAAACTTTTCACTTGCTCTTGGCGAATGTTCTGACATCTTCCACAGCAAAAAATACCTTTAAGGCGATTTGCTGTGATCACTAAGATTTAAAAATGCCAATAGCTCCTGCCCTGCTTTAGATAGGGTTGAATGATGACGCACGTTTTCGTATATATATTACTAATTGTGACTCATATATTGTTTGCTCAATCAGCTTGCAATTAGAGTTCGCCTAACAACATCAACTCTAGAGGAAGAGGTCAGAAAGTGTCTGTACTTTTGCTTCGGTGTCTGTTGATGCTAATAACACTTTTGGTAGTCCATTAAAATTAGTTCGATACGATTCCTTTCTTTTTATGCCCCTTGAAGTATGGGGCATGCGCTTTTCACAACTCAAAATCTAAGGTATGGAAAAGCGATTACCATAGAGGGGCGCATAACTTTACAGCTAAAGCCTTTTTGCTGCCTTTAGCACGGGGGGGGGGGTGCCTGAGGCGAGTTCGGCGCCTATTCAAGTTTTAGTGCTTCTTCATTGCCGGATTTCCTTGAAACGCAAGATCTTCCCTTTCATTCGCGTTAGCCATAGAAAAAATAGGTTAAAAAATATGTCTGCATTGTTGTAAAAAATACTTCTTTCCCTTCAAGTTTTATAGAAATTTTCTTAACGATTGCCCCGCCCCAAATTCTGGGACAACTGTTCAGGTTGGGTCTGTTGTTGAAGCGAGTTCGATTTGAAAGGTGAAGCCGTTCAGAGCCGTGGCACAGTCGAAAATCATCCGCTCCTAGGTCCAGGAATTAACAGCAAGAATTTGATCGCGCATCAGAAAGTAGAATGGAATTATTTGGGAATCAGTAATATTCGTTTATTTCCCTTCCACGCCATGGGGTTCTTTCAGCGTTTCTATGCGGGTCAAGAATCGAGCCATATACTGTGTGACATTTTATAAAAACAAAATAAAAGTGAATTATTTAAAACAATGGCGGCATTGAAGAGAAGAAGAATATGATATTAGTTTCCTCAGACGACATGGATGAATGAACTCCTTTAACACAGCCATCGCTTGCAAACAATCTCATTGGCGGCTTGAATTAACAGAAAGTTACGGGCCAAAGCATTTTACAAAAGTATAAACAAAAACCTCGGCCAACTTATAGACCCTAATGATTTTTGAACGAGATGATGATGGCCATTTGTTTGTGAAAAATCGTCCCCAACCGAGAACAACTTTTTTCAGCTTACACATGAATTGAAAAACCCATAAAGGTTTTGTAGGGGGGGGGGGGGGGGGGGGTAAGGGGGGGGAGGGGGGGGGGATTTGAGTACATTGTAACCAAAGACTTAAGGCAAAAGATCTGAATCGCCTTGGCATTCCTAAACCAAAATCCAAAATTAAAGAGGAAAGCAGCTAACCACCAAAATTAGATAGGGACGCAGTTTTTGCAAAGCTCAAAACATGGCAACAACAACTCCACATTCCCCACAACATAGAACTTCAAAATTTAATTCCGTAGCAACAAAATAACCAAATGTAGTAGAAGAAGCAGAAATCACTTTTTCCAGAAGAAACAGCATTAAAAACAATTAATGAATTCCCCGCAACCCTGCAAGAAAGAGATCAGGCTGTAAGAAAAAATTAAGGCGGAATTAACAGACAATTTAGCAATACTGGATGAACTATCTGAGCATATAAAAAGAGAAAAAGAAAAACATCGTTGAGGCTGACGACGCCAACTTAGAGGCGTAGATGATAAAGGAAAAGAAGAGAACAAAGACTAAAAAAATCTTGAAAAAGAAAGAAGCACAAGACTAAAAAGCGGCGTGCCTGCTAATCGAGACCAAATTACGAACTCAAGTGATCAGAATAAGAGAAACCTAATCAAAGAATTTTATATGAAGACACAACGCTAGCAGAAAGAATAAAAACACTGTTTAGGCGAACAAGGTCACATTGCAAGCAGTTATAGAGCGGCCTTAGGATTTTGCAATAAGTACACTGGCGATGGCTATTACAGGCGTGGTGGAGGGGCAAAGTTCAGTGCGTCCATCGCCATCACTCCTGATAAATCATGGGTAAAAAAACAGCTTGATCATCTTGCAAGTTATTAAAAAAATTAGCTGGTAAAGCTATAGACTCTATGCCATGTATATTAGGGAGTGTTATTAGCTGGGCTTTTTGTCTACGCAAGCAAAGTAGTTGGCTTTATGGCTGAGCACTTATGGGCATTATTCTCTTAAAGTTGGGTTTACTATTTAGTAAGATAAAGACCAAGTAAACCTAGGCCAGTTAATCAATAACAAGTGCTGTCTTTTCATATTCATGTCATATCGCGAACAATGTCCACGTCTTCAACAGTCTTTGGCTTTGGACCTCGGGGGTTTGATGACTTATTCTTGGTGTTTTTTATTTGTTTGTAATATTTAACTGGCTCAGTTATTTATGTCGTTTTTGTCCAACCTCTGTCATTTCCCTGCAACAAGAAGTTCATTGTTGTAGTTTTTATTATTGTTCCTACTCGGAGTCTGAGTCAAAGGCAGCATTTATAAACCACTGCCAACAGCAAAAGTCTACTTTCGATCTTGCGTATTGTAAAACAATTGGTACCTTTTAATAACATGAAGCAAATCAACTGTAGAATTAATGGCGTCCTCCTAAATTTGCTAGTATTTTTTTGTCATCAGTCCAGTAGAAATCAGTTATGCCTCTATCTCGCTTGTTGCGTGCGAACCTAGCAACACCAAAACGTAGTACGAATAGAGTCGTTTATTATTTTCGTTCTATTTCCCGCTTTAGTTAAGGCCCTCAGATATGGTCCTAAGATAAATGTTGTCCATGCTGGTTTATGCCTTGCTCCTATGACCCGAGGTGAAACAGACCTTGCATGAAGAAGAAAGATGTTAAAGGAGGATCCCAGTCATAGGTTAACTTTCTGTGCACGAGCCCCAAAAAATAAGGGGTGCCTAACCATGATTAAGATCCGACTTTTGTCTAAAGTCTGTCTTAACATTAATATTGAATCGTTACAGGATCCTTTCAAAGAGCCTTCATGTCTATTCTGTTGCTGATGGAGTAAACGTTTTGTCATTTGGTAATGGTGGCGCCGCAGTTTCCAGTCCAAAATACGCCTGAAGGTGTAATAGAATGAAATCTGTACACTGACCATCACCAAGGAGCAGGATGATTTAAATGATCGGCATACGAACTCGCACACCCGTTGATGCATCAAAACACAGCAAGTTTAACTGTTCTGATAAAACTGCATCGATGACTAAACCACACTTTCGGGATGTTAGTCTTTTTTAATAGGTGGTTAAGATATCTGTTTAATGGAGTAACTCACCTTACTTGAATCATCAGACTGAGCACAGAATGTCCGAGGGTGCCGTTGCTATATTTTTTTAAGATGGTAGTGCGGCCCAACAAATATTTTGCTTTAGTATATATTTAAACGCGCTCATTTTTATTTCTTTTAAAAAATGTTTGTAACAAGTAACAACTCAAGACTTCCTTTGGAGTTTAAAACATGCTATTGAGTAACAATTGTGGAAGCCAAAATGGTTGCGCTTCATGAATATTGCAAAGTAAATGGTTTTAATATTACTAAATCCAAGAAGAATAATAAGATTTACAAAATATGATAGGAGAACAAACGAAGTTCACCATTTAACAATACCTGATGGTTATTACGGGTTGTGGCCACTAAAAGAAGCAGATGAGTAACTTAGACATTACTCTTAAACTTAACAATGCAAAATCTTATAAACAATATAACATTCAAAACCTGAAGAAGCAAAATACGATTTTTGATAGAGAAGCTAGCTAAAATGCAGGCTTTACAACTACAATCTGCCCACTCATAGTTTTAGTTTCTGCGCCAGATGAAACTACCGTTTGAGGGGGAAAATCCGCTCGATCTTGCATTATACATTCATTACTCTATGGTTCATTTGGACGAGCTGAGCACTGAATAAAACTTATATGAAATGAAAGTCCCACCTCCAAGTTTTAAGAGCCCTTCCATCAGGTAAGCTTCATATTGCGATTATAAATATACAATTCCCTAATATACATTTATAAGAATTAGTTTGTGGAACGTCGGATCATTTCGTATAAAAATTCACAGACAAAACGGGGGAAGGTCGTAAAATGTGATAACCTGCACGATTGTTTTGGGAAATAAAATAATAAACTGTACTAAAAATAAGAGTCGCGGGGGCCAGAAGAACCGGAGTACATTAGCGCCTGAAGGTGTATAACGTTAGAATTAAAAGACCTCTTGCAGACGTTGCAGCCTTTGAACAGAACGGTGAGATAGGCGCTTTGTATGGTTTTGAGTACGACTAAATATGCGATTTATAAACGCAAGAGTTGGGCGACAGCAAAAAGTTTTCCTAAACTAGACAACCTGCGCAATCTAGAAGCAATATAATTTGGCCATATAAAGAATACAATAGTTCGAAAACCTATCTCAAATGGCACTTAGAACCATATTTAGAATGGAAAATAAAGTTTGAAATTCATAAAGCCCATTTACATTTTTTAGCCTTCAAAAAAGTTCAGAAAGCAATTCAACTCTGGCCCTTACATGTAAGTCTTATGCCGGAACGACAATAGTCGGAAAGAGATTGAAATAACGCCGTATGGGAAAAAACAGTACATCCTCCACTGAAAGAAACGGTCCTAAAGGGAAGCTTGCTTACAAATTACAGTTCCTTTTCCCACGCACAAAATTAGAGACACGTTCACAATGATATTTTGAAATTTCTGTCTAAAAGATGAAGGCAATAAATGGAGGCTGTGGCGTCAGTGACAATCTTTATGAAAGGAATTCTTATTAGCTGCAAAACTTAGACGTGAAAAACTAAAGTTACCATCGTCGTTCGTCAAACAGTGAGTGATATTAAGGTCATAACAACCAGCGACAAAATTAATATTAGTCCTAAAATAGAAACGACTTAACAGGACTAAATTGCTTAATCTTACACATTTAGACCTTTATAGGATTTTAATTATACTGAACAAAGTTTTGACAGAGAGGCTTGATATAAAACGAATAACTGGATTAGATTAAGATTCTATTATAAAACTATGGAGCAGTTAAACTTTATGACAAAACCCCGCCATTGTTCATTAATTTTGTGACAAACTGTTGTGGAAAAACAATATTTATCCCAACCTGTTACAAACAGTTTATTATCGTTATAATTTTGATCATATTGTGATTTTCTGCCCAACACTTAAATGGAACAAAGCATATCATGAAGAAGGTTATATGGAGATGAGAACCTATTTTAGAGTTATCCTAGCAATAAACTGAGTGAGTGGTCTAACTCGCTTTTTATATTGTTTGAAGGAACGCAGACACTATTTATTAAAGAAGACTGTTCATCAGAAAGAGACATAGTAAAAAGAGCAACCCTTTGTCGAAACTAGCTACAGTGGAAGACAAGCTGGATAAGTGTGTGGATTTTATGTCAAAAATATAACTCGGTTTTAAAAGACTTTAGAGAACAGTTAAAGACTGTAGTTTTATTTCACATGAAAGACAGAGATGCATTTGATGAATGTTTGCGTGAAAATGATGTTATTGAAAATGACCAGAAAAACACAGGATTAAGCAAAAACTGAAATCTGAAAAGTTTAGTAAATTAGTATTGAAAACGGATAATCCTAACACAGTATGTAATGTTTGTAGATAATCGTTATTTTTTGGTTATTGAAGTCTTACTTGTCAGAGAACAGGAAAACACCGATTCTAGGTCGCCCTAGCCCGAACCTAGGTGAGGGCTAGGGTGAGTTAGAATCGGTGTTTTCCTGTTCCTCTCCCCCATTCCACTTCCCCCCCCCCCCCCCCCCCCCCTCGACTGTCCTGAGAGGGTATCCCCGTTCTGCCTTGCATTCCCTTTTGTGAGCGTGGGCTTTAAGCCTGAATGTGACTAACCGACGAACGAAGGGAAAACTTGATGAAGCAGCAAAATAAGTACATCAAGGACCAGTCATGGATTACTGCTGACCTTAGATGAGTGAAACGCAAGAAGGAATGCTCACACACACACACACACACACACACGCGTCGCGCGCGCGCGCGCACACACACACACACACACACACACACACACACACACACACACACACACAGACTCACACCACACAAGAAGCACTTTTTATGCAATGGGTGGACAAGAACATCAAGCGCATTGTGACACATACTAGACAGAAATGGACTCCCAAAAGATGCAAACGCGCTCAAGCAAAGAAGAAGGGAGATAACAACAGCAAAGACACTCTTTAACACACTCACGAGACCCGAGCCAAAACAAGGGCAAGAACTATTGAGGGACAGAACGGTTCCCGCTCCACGGAACCAACAAAAAGAATTGAAACGTGGACTGAGTACTACTCAAGCTTCGCAACCATTACGGTCTGAAAACCCGACACCAGTACACTGGCCCCTTCAATCAAACACCAACAGCGAGTCTGGGGTCGCTCCCATTCTCCCAGCGGAAGTGGAGGAAGCAGTTTCGTACACTTTTGCTGCAGGCTCGGAGTCCGCGAGCGTTCTCCTCCACAGTCTTCCCATCGGGAAGTCTTAATGGTTGTTGCCTCATTTGCATACATTTTCACTTCCGCCCCCCACGAGACTTCAACCGGAAGTGTCGACGTTGAACATCCGGTCCTCGGTCGGTCTGGCTTGCTTGCTCTCTGAGTGTCGATCGCGGCATGTCAGCGGGCATGGGGAGATGATTGGCAGCCTTCGTCCCCCCTCTCTCTCTCTTTAAGTGTTCGAAGGTGAAGGAGGGTCGTAAAAGTGCATGAGGTGGGGGCTGGATTCCAATGTCTGGGATCGTCCATCTCCCCGACAATTGCCGACGGGACGAGCTGTCTTGCCAGTTCGCAATTCCTCTGTTCAAGAGAAGAACAAGAAGAAAGAAAAAGCAATCACAGTAGAAGTCAAAAATAGGAATACAGACGATGTTGAAGACCGACACACACACGTATGAACGCATACACGCACGCGCGAACGCACACACACACACACACACACACACACACACACACACACACACACACACACACACACACACACACACACACACACACACACACATACATACACGTGTGTACACACACAAGTACGCAAGCATGCACACACGTACACGCGTGCACACACGTGCACACACACACACACACACACACACACACACACACACACACACACACACACACACACACACACACACGTCTGAAATCACCTTGTGTGGGAAGACGTTAAACTGAAGAACAACAACACACACACACACACACACGCTTTTTTTATGTCGAAAAAAGTAGCTAATGTGCTTTTTCGTCGCGCAAATTGTTTTTTAATGTGTGTTGTAATCTTTACAAGATGATCTATCGTGCACCTACCTTTTCGAAAACCTGCTTGGTTATTTGGGATTATGTTCCGTTTTTCGCAATAATACACAAGACGCTTTTCAATAACTTTTTCTAACAATTTCCTAGCATGCGAGGTTAGAGCTATTGGTCTATAACTTTCAACCGAAGACCTAGGTTTACCTTTTTTAGGTATAGGTATCACAACTGTCCTCTTCCAGATGCTTGGCAGAGTTTCATTTTGCCAACATTTTTTGTAAAATGAGTGAAGTAACACTTTCCAGGTCTCGGGCAAGTGGGTTAACAACTGGTATGAGATACCATCAAAACCAACGGCCGTTTTGTTGGAAGAGAAGGATTCTAGAGTTTCACAGAATGACAGTGTTTGGCATGCACGTTTGCTTTACAAGTTAAAGAATATTGGAATAAGTGGATTATTATATCAGTATATAAAATGTTTCTTAAGTGGAAGATCTATTTGCACAAAAATAGGCAAAGTCTATTCTTCTTTTAAAGACATTAACATAGGAATTCCACAAGGTTCCGTCATAGCACCTGTCTTGTTCATATACTTATTCATGACCTTCCCAAGATCATATCCAGTAACATACATTTAGTCAATATGCTGATGATCTCGCCATTTGGTTGAATACCAGTATTAGAAAGCACACAAAAAAGAGAGCAATAAATTATGTTCAAAAAATATATCAGCTGGAAATAGATAAAATCAACAAATATATGACTGAAAACGGGCTTTCATTGTTTTGGAGAAAAAACAACAATTAGTTCTTTTCAATAACGGGGAAAATCCTAAGCATTTGCCTCAGCTAGTGTTAAATGACAAAATATTAGAATATTCAAGAAATGTAAAATTTCTGGGTTTGACCTTAACTTGTAAATTAAACTGGCGGTTGTACATTGAAAAATTGGTCAATGACGCAAGACAAAGGCTAAATCTACTAAAATTAATCAGTGCATACCCATGGGGTCAGGATACCAAAACTCTGTTACATTTAGCTACTAGTTTAGTTCGATCAAAGCTTATTTACGGGCAACAGGTTTATTTCAATGCCCAGAAACCCTGTTGAAGAATTACAGTCAATTGACAGTAAAACTGTTAAGGTAGCACTCGGTGTCCCCGTACACACAAAATTTGTTAAATACTTATAAAGAAGCGAACTTATTACCACTGTCAGATCAACGAAAACTGGCAACGGCTAAATATGTTGCCAGAAGCCTACATGTTTCAAATTCTGTCAAACATGATGTATTAGTAATTTCTGAAAAGGACTATCCTAAAAGAGCTCAACACCTTACCTCTCTCCAGCCTGTTAGGGATTATACAAATGAAATATTTGAAAAGTGTAACATTGATATTGAAATTATTTCAGATATGCCAATAGTTTCAAGCATACCTCAGTGGGAGCATATCCAAGCTAAATTCGATATAGATTACACTGACATGAAGAAGGTTGATAACATTAATGTTCTGTCATGTGAAGCAAAAGAACACCTTGAAACCGTTTATCATATCATCTGAAGATTTTTACAGATGGCTCGATTTTAGACTCGTATGCAGGGTCTGGTTTTGTGATTCCATTGCTGAAGTTTCGTAGATCTTTTTCTCTAGGAAAGGGTTCTCCATATTTACGGCAGAACTGTATGGTATTCTTATGGCGTTGATTTTTATGTGTGACGATAACACTGCTGTCTATAATATACTTTTTTGCGTTAATTCCAAGGCAGTTCTATATAGCTTGCAAAACTGGGAATCAAAAATAAGAAAAGATTTACTTTTTGAAATAAGACATTACATACATGTTATTATGTTGAAAGGAATTGGGTATCGTTTTGCTGGATTCCATCACACTGTGGGATATCCGTAATGAAACAGCAGATAAATTAGCTAGAGATGGTGCGTTAAGAAAAACACCTGAGAGTAATTTAAAGCTTGACGTACAAGAAATTAATTCGCTATTAGAAAAATGCGTGAACAGTGAACACCTTCCAGAGAAGTATGAAATTTTATCATGTCCACGATATTTGTCATCTTTAATATACAAGCTTTGTCTCAATTCGTGAAAAACCAAGTTTTCCCAAAATGTAGCATGTGATTGTTCAAATCTTCTATCAGTGGACCATATTCTTTTTCATTGTTCAATATTAACTTCATTGTATAAAGAATCGAACGTGGATGTGACTGTACACGATTCTATCAAAACAATAACCCACAAACCAGACATCGTGCAAATAGCAAAAGTGCTTTCCATGCATCAAATGAATAGATTTTTTATAAACGCTTCCCTTCTTGCTTTTTTTTTTTTAATTTTTTTTTAAAGTCTAATATCACCAAGTGTGAACAGACTCTAAATGAATGAACTCACTCACTCACTCACACACACACACACA
>JAFLJL010000814.1:0-5000 GCA_018398815.1 Conus ventricosus
GCACGCATATCTAGCAGCGTGCTGAGCGGTATCTCTGAGGTACGCAGTTTCTTATTCACGTCTACAGAGATATCGATCGGGATATCGCCGTTGCAGAAGTTAATGATTGATTAGTTCTCGGGTCGCTTACGCAGACATCTTGGGAGTCCCGATGGGCGTTGTTAGCGGGTTGACGTGTGCCAGGATATGCTCTTAATGAGCGCCATCTACTCCTCCGCCAGTGAAGACGGCCATGCCAGCACACAGTCGGCTCCACTCTATCAATGTGGACATCGACTGATCCGTGGGGCTGTAGCATGCTGGTCTGTCAGATTTCGCTGAGGTTTCTGGTGTTACACACGAACAGGGCAGATGATATTCAAGGACTCTGTGACATACGCCATGTTTTTTTGTTTTTTTTTAAAGAAATCATTTTGATATGTTTATAGCAATAATTTATTTTATGATGATCAGGTGCATCTTCAATGTTTATTCTGCATCAGACCTGTTGTGCAATTGATATGAAGAGTCCAAGGAAACAGACAGACTGTCATGTTACAATACACTCGAAACCAAAAATGAAAAAAAAAAAAATAAAATAAAAAAAGGTCATGGACATATCTTGAACAGTTGTTGATCCACATGGAGACAAGTTGGCTTCCATCGTACGTCACTCGTGTGTGTGTGTGTGTGTGTGTGTGTGTGTGTGTGTGGTGTGTGTGTGTGTGTGTGTGTGTGTGTGTGTGTGTGTGTGTGTGTGTGTGTGTGTATGTGTGTGTATGTATGTGTGTGTGTGTGAGTGTGTGTGTGTGTGTGTGTGTGTGTGTGTGTGTGTGTGTGTGTGTGTGTGTGTGTGTGTGTGTGTGTGTGATTCATTTAACGTCTTTCCACTAAACGTGATATTAGACGGAAAAAAAAAATCGTACCGAAAGAGTGAGATGGGGAAAGAAAGAGCGTATGTGCTTATGCTAGTGCACGCACACGTATGTGTGCATGTGCGTGCGCACGTATGTGTGCATGTGCGTGTGCTCGTGTGTGTGTATGCGAGTATGTTTGTGTGCATATGTGTGTGCTTATATGAGTGCTTACATGAATAATAATGGTAATTACAAAACACTTGAATTTTTCAAATAAGTTTGAAAGGGAAAAAAGCTAAAATTTTAACAAAACTAATTAACAACCATCTAGGCACAGAAACTTAACCTTTCTCAGTCCTTGTCACTTTTGAGCTTTGTACATTATTCCATCTTCCCTCCCCACACATATCCCCCATCCCCGCCCCACACACAAAAAAGGAACCTATAAATACTTCCCAATGGAGTGCGCTCCAAGCATACAAAAAAACTCATATGTTAGAGCTGGTGACTCAAAGATGGCCTGTGCACTATTTTGCCTCAACACTGGAATTATTTTTTTCATGTCTTGACATAACAACGATCCATGACAAAAACGGTAAATGTCTCAACGATGATGAAAAGATACTACAACGATGGACAGAATACTGTTCTGAGCTTTACTCGCACAACGCTGAGGGAAATTCATCAATCCTTGTCGCACCGGAACCAACAAATAACAGCAAGGATAATATAACACGTGATGAAATCATTAGAGCCTTATCATCAATGAAAGCAGGAAAATCGCCCGGTGTTGACAACATACCGGCAGAATTGATTAAGGCAGGAGGTGATCCAATGGTGGACATGTTACTTGCAATATGCAACAGAATCTGGGAAACCGGGGAATGGCCTACTCCCTGGACGCAGTCACTTATCATCACGCTACCAAAGAAAGGCAACCTACAGCAATGCCAAAATTATCGCACGATTAGCCTCATCGGCCACCCAAGCAAAGTTATGCTGAAAGTAATCCTAAATAGACTGAACCACAAGCAGAAAAGATCATCGCTGAAGAACAGGCGGGGTTCAGGCCAGGACGAAGTACCATAGAACAAATATTCAACCTAAGAATACTGTGTGAGAAGTACAACCAAAACCAACAACATCTGTACCACGTATTCATAGACTTCAAGAAGGCCTTCGACCGAGTGTGGCATGAAGCATTATGGGCAACAATGAAACTCTCCAACATCAATGCCAACCTCATTGGAACTATTGAAAGCCTCTACAATAAAGCCACCAGCGCCGTTTTCTTCGGTAACAACATAGGCGAGTGGTTCCGAACTACCGTTGGGGTGCGACAGGGCTGTCTACTCTCCCCCACACTTTTCAATGTCTTCCTTGAGAGAATTATGACCGATGCGCTAGAAGACCATGAAGGAACTGTAACCATTGGAGGGAGAATCATCACCAACCTCCGTTTTGCCGACGACATAGATGGACTAGCTGGAAACGAACAAGAGCTAGTGCACCTGATCAACAGACTCAACAACACCTCTGCTGATTATGGCATGGAAATAAGTGCGGAAAAGACAAAGGTCATGACTAACAACCCAATCGGCTTTACCCAAGACATAACCATCAACAGCAAAAAGCTTGAACCAGTCAACACATTTAAGTACTTGGGGCAACAATCTCAGATGAAGGATCAAGACCTGAAATCATCTCAAGAGTCGCTCAGACCACAGCTACGCTATCTAAGCTAACGCCTCTTTGGAGAAATAAAAACATCTCCATCAGCTCAAAGATTAGACTGATGCGATCCTTAGTCATGGCGATATTCTTATATGCTTGTGAGTCATGGACGTTGAAATCAGACCTTGAGAAAAAGATCCAAACAATGGAAATGAGGTGCTTCAGACGACTCCTTGGCATCTCATACAGAGATCACATCAGCAATGTGGAAGTTAAAAAGCGCATCGTGAATGAAATTGGTCCATATGTCGATCTCCTAACCTCAGTAAAAAGACGCAAACTGAAATGGTATGGACACATCACACGATCAACAGGCCTTGCCAAGACAATCATGCAGGGCACAGTACCAGGACAAAGGCGAAGAGGTCGACAAAGGAAAAGATGGGAGGATAACATCACGGAATGGACAGGCCTGCGGCTGAGAGACACATTGCGGAGGGCGGAGAACAGAGAGGAATGGAGAAGGATGGTTGTCACTGCTTCAGGGGTGCCCTACGGACCGACGTCTAAGGGACCAAGTCAAGTCAAGTCAAGTCACTATGTTTTTAACATATTTTGTTTTAAAGCATCAAGTTTCCACCTATACATCAATGAAAGTATACTTTTATTTAAACTAAAATCATGTTGAATGATTTTAATGTCAAAAATATCAAACTGATTTTGATTGTCATGTTCTATCATTCTATCTTTGAAAGTTTTCGAAATATATGTTTTAACTAAATTGCACTGCTCATGTACCGATAAGGGTAGGTTAAGATCTTCAGAACCACAGATATGTTTTGCTCCACGCTTAGCTGCCCTATCTACTTTATCGTTGTAATAAAAGGAACAGTGTGAAGGAATCCAACAAAAGGATAGTTGGGTGCCTCCTTCAATAAGCATATGGATCAAACAGCTTATCTCAATAATCATTTCAGGCTAGTATGCAAATTAAAATCTTTTATTGCCTGAAGGACTGATTTTGAATCTACACAAAGCAGAGCTTGAAATATTGTTTTGGGGAAATTTAAAAGGTAATTCAAAGCCATGAGTATTGCTGTTAATTCAGCTGTAAATATGGATATGTTACATCCAATGTAAAAAGATTTCCCCACCCTCAAGTCAGGGATTAAGAATGCACAACCTGTTTGCTTACCAATACATGAACCATCTGTGTATATTTTTAATTGGTTAGTGTATTTCTCGTCCATATGACACTTAGTATAAACTGCTAGCATATTGATATTTTCATCTTTTTTATGTTGGTGTGATCAATATCAAAATGGGCTTTTTTAAGTTCCCAGGGTGGAATAGGACAAAAAGATGGTCTGGAGATAAATTTCTTTTTCTAAAGAAACCCCAGAATCTGAAATTATTTTTGATGTATAAGTTGCTATAGTTATTTGAGAAGTTATAGACTTTGCTCTTTTCGGAAAATCAAAATCTGATCTTATTTTGATTTCTGATTTAATGTGTGTTTTCTAGCTGTACTTTTAATGACAACTTTACAACATGTTAAATCTCTATAATCATCTAGAGGAAGTACCTGAGCTTCATGATATGTACGTAACGATGATGCGTGCACAGGAAGTCCAAGGGCTAATTTCAACGCCTTACATTCATACTTTGCAGTTTTTGCAATAATATTTAGGCGCGTTGAAGAATATTTCTTGGGCATAAGTTATTTTGATCTCATTAAAGATTTACATAGAGTAATCAATGTAGTTGGATCTTGCCCCCACTTTTCTTTAGAAATGATTTTCAGAAAGTTTAATGTTTTTCTCGCCTTTGTTAATAAATATTCGATATGAAAGTTCCATGATAATTTAGATGTAAAATAAACTCCTAGAAATTTTATCTCTGTAACGTACTTAAGAGGAGTCTCATCCAATGTGAAAACAGGCATACTTTCTGGGTTAGATCCACTGTTAAAAGAATCATGTGGTGTGTGTGTGTGAGTGTGTGTGTGTGTGTGTGTGTGTGTGTGTGTGTGTGTGTGTGTGTGTGTGTGTGTGTGTGTGTGTGGTGCTGCGTGCGTGCGTGCGTGCTGTGTGTGTGTGTGTGTGTGTGTGTGTGTGTGTGTGTGTGTGTTGTGTGTGTGTGTGTGTGTGTGTGTGTGTGTGTGGTGTGTGTGTGTGTGTGTGTGTGTGTGTGTGTGTGTGTGTGTGTGTGTGGTGTGCGTGTGTGAGTGTGTTGTGTGTGTGTGTGGTGTGTGTGTGTGTGTGTGTGTGTGTGAGTGTGTGTGAGTGTGGGGTGTGTGTGAGTGTTGTGAGTGTGTGTGGTGTGTGTGTGTGTGTGTGTGTGTGTGTGGTGTGTGTGTGTGAGTGTGTGTGAGTGTGTGTGTGAGTGTGTGTGTGTGTGTGTGTGAGTCTGTGTGATGTGTGTGTGTGTGTGTGTGTGTGTGTGTGTGTGTGTGTGTGTGAGTGTGTGTGTGGTGTGTGAGGTGTGTGG
>JAFLJL010000814.1:20000-50019 GCA_018398815.1 Conus ventricosus
GTTTGTGTGTGTGTTCTCACAGTGAAAACTCCTCGCCCTCATCGTGGTGGACAGTGGTCAGCTGAGCTGTACAAATACAACTACACTCGATTACACGGCAAGAAACAGAGGTGTGTATGGCCGTGCATGACTGACCAGTAATGTTCTTGATTTTCTTCAAGCCAGCAAGCCAGCGAAGCCCTAGGTCTGTCTCCACCAGGGATCAAATCAAAGACCGTATGAAGTCTTGCACCAGACACAAGCGTATGGGTACATTCTGGTGTCAAAAACTCACGATTTCTGTTTTCGAACCAATGTTTATGTCAGGATGGTCATGTTCACAAAAGGAAACAGGAATAATCATGTTCAACAAAATAAACTGGTGTCAATACGTAAATACATTATTCACGTCATAACGGCCAATCATCAAGTAATAACAATTAACAAAATAACAATTATTTCCATAACAGATATTTTGCACATGAAAGCAATCTTTTTCACAGGATAATCAGCTTCTGAAAACACGTGTTGCACATGAATACAACTAATGTCGCCCAAGGTCGCCTAAACTCACTCACTCTCTCCTCTCTCTCTCTCTCTCTCTCCTCTCTCTCTCTCTCTCTCTCTCTCTCTCTCTCTCTCCTCTCTCTCTCTCTCTCCTAATGATTAGAGAGAAGAATTCATACCTGATTAACTATGCCAATCACCCATTCCTGTTCCAATACAAAACCTATTGCGCTTTTTTTTGTATGTAAAGCTTTTAAAATACGTTTGAAATTGATGAAGTGAAGCAACGTTAAAATCAATACGTTGCACGTCTTAGACTCCGCCGCTTATCTTCTGTGTATCAAATGTGTGGACTCACCATACGTACGGACTTGTAGCATGGCACTTTAAAACATATTGCCATTCTCTCTCTCTCCCTGTGTGTGTGTGTGTGTGTGTGTGTGTGTGTGTGTGTGTGTGTGTGTGTGTGTGTGTGTGTGTGTGTGTGTAAGTGTGTGTGTGTGTGTGTGTGTGTTTGTGTGGTGTGTGTGTGTGTGTGTGTGTGTGTGTGTGTGTGTGTGTTGTGTGTGTGTGTGTGTCAAAGTCAAAGTCAAAGTCAAAATTTTATTTAGAGATGGAAACATTGAATAAGCAACATATCTGCTTATTTACATCAAGCCATCTATGAAAAAAAGAAAGAAAGAGAAAAGAAAATCAAATCGTGTACAATGCCATTCATCAAAAGAGAAGTAAACATACCGTCTTACCCACTCCCATCTCCTCCCCTTTACCCACTCACTTCCATTCACGTAAAAGGTATCAATGCTCATTGCCGTCCCTATGGTTACATTCACGAAGTGTATATCTTTACCAGTGTATTTTTTTTCTGCACAGGATGGACATTTTTTCAGTATCATATGTGGTTAACGATTCATGAGATAATCTTTCAATTTTTTCTTAAATGTGTTTTTATTTTTTGTATTTTTTAAGGGCTTTGTCAGTTTATTCCACAGATTTCCACCTGAATATACGAAACTGATTTGTATAAATTGTTGCGTGGTCTAGGAATGGACAACAAATGATTATGTCTATGGCAATTGACTCTAAATGTTTCTGTAATCTTTTGGGGAGCTGTTCCATTAATAACGTTATGCATACAAAGGGCTTTATTGAAAAGAGTCTGTTTGGGAAGGTTAATATTTGAGTTGTTTGTAATCTTCATCAGTTAGGGAGCTCGATTTTAACAATACTAATTTCAATGCTCGTTTGTACAGACGATGAATTAATTTTAAATTATGTTCACTACAGTTGTCCCAAAGGGTTGATGCATAATCAACTAATGACAAAATATGTGCACAGAAAAAAAGTTTTCGAGAGTGGCCATCGAGGAAATTTTTTATCCGAGACAACTGAAATATTTTTTTGGAAAGGCGTTTTGCTAAGAATGTTGTATGTTCAGTCCAAGATAAATCTTTGTCAATAATGACACCTAGTGTTTTGTGTGAACTGACTTCCTCAACTTTATTATTGGATATGAGTAAAGGCTGAAAATTTGATTTCATTTTTTGTCGTTTTTGTCTTGTAGACACGTACATGCACTTTGTTTTAATAGCATTTAAAGACATATGGTTTAGTTGTGTCCATTCAGTAAGTTTATCAATATCTGCTTGAAGCTTAACTGTTAATTCATAGTCATCAGAGTCGTTTTCGTGAAGAGATGTATCATCTGCAAACATTTCGCATTTACATTTAACAAAACAAGGCAAATCGTTTACGTAAATAGTAAACAAAAGAGGTCCTAACACAGAGCCTTGTGGAACGCCATATTTGACAGGCATAAATGTTGACAATTTGTCAGCTACAGCCACTAATTGTTTCCGGTCAGATAAAAAAGATGAAATAAGACTTATGAATTCTGGAGTCAGTTTGTAAAGTTCAAGTTTATGGCACAACAAAGAATGGTTGATGACATCAAAAGCTTTGTGTGTGTGTGTGTGTGTGTGTGTGTGTGTGTGTGTGTGTGTGTGTGTGTGTGTGTGTGTGTGTGTGTGTGGTGTGTCTTCATATCTATCTGTCTGTCTATCTATCTATCTATCCATCTCTAATAATAATAATGAATACTTATATAGCGCCTATTCTCGGCTAGAGGCCAAGCTCTAAGCGCTTTACAATCAACACTCGTTTACACTACCTGTGTAGTGCCGACTGAAGAGCTGCCAGCTGGCGCTTCATTCAGTCGTTTCCCGTGTCATCCAGTCAGTATCGTTCAATATCGATCACTCATTTTCCTTACTTCCTTCATTCTTTTCATTTCTCACGCAGGGTGCATGCTATGTGTAACGTGTCATCCATACCAACGGCCAACTGGCCTACTCTTCCGAAAGTTGGTGATGGGATTTTACGTGTGTGCAAGATGTTATGCGTGCGTTCATAGACGAATCTCGGTTTATAGTCTCATTCGAAGGACTCTCTCTCTCTCTCTCTCTCCTCTCTCTCTCTCTCTCTCTCTCTCTCTCTCTCTCTCTCTCTCTCCTCCTCTCTCTCTCTCTCTTCTCTCTCTCTCTCTTTCTCGCTTAGTATGTCTATCATCTGTCTGTCTGTGTGTCTGTCTATCTGTCTATTCATCTATTTATCTCTCTATCTACCTATTCCTCTATCTATACTGTATGTATACAAATACGTATATACGGAACAAGTAATTAGTAACAGAGAATAAGTGCAAGTTAACAATGTTTATATCATTATAGCAATGACTTGGTAAAGATTTTCAATTAAAAAAAGGAAAGAAAAAGAAGAAGAGGAGAAGGGAGGAGGAAGGATGTGTATGGGGGTGGGGGTAGCGGGGAAGGTGAAAATGAGGCAAAGGGAAGTAAGAAAGAAAGGAGGGGCGTTAGAATGTAAATGCCAAATCCTTCGCTGGCAGCACATAGGATACGAAACATCGAGGTTAAATCCTTGACTACAGGCAGCATATGGGAACCATCTCAATACACACACACAACACACACACACACACACACACACAAAACACACACACACACACACACACACGCACACACGCACACACGCACGCACGCACGCACGCACGCACGCAACGCACACACACACACACACACACACACACACACACACACACTCACGGGGAGAGAGAGAGAGAGAGAGAGAGAGAGAGAGAGAGAGAGAGAGAGAGAGAGAGAGAGAGAGAGAGGGCACCCCACACACACACACTCTCTCTCTCTCTCTCTCTCACATTCACAGAGAGAGAGAGAGAGAGAGAGAGAGAGAGAGAGAGAGAGAGAGAGAGAGAGAGAGAGAAAGAGAGAGAGGGAGGGAGGGAGGAGGAACACACACACAGGCACACACACACACATTCTCTCTCTCTCTCTCTCTCTCTCTCTCTCTCTCTCTCTCTCTCTCTCTCTCTCTCTCTCTCTCTCTCTCTCTCTCTCTCTCTATGTGCCTTCTTTCCTTTCGTTTTATCGATTTTTCAACTTTTCGAAGGTACTACTTCCCCCACTGCCTGTGCAAAGAAAAAACCCCAGTGTTGTTGTGTTCGTGTGTCCGTCAGCCTGCCAGGGCTCTATAAACACACGAACAACTTCGGAACTTAGGCGTCGCTTTTCACACACTGTCGTAACACGGAAGACCCTCGTCTCGACTGCTGAGGCGACAAGCAAGACAGAGGGACTGACAAGCAGACAGACAGACAGACAGACTGACTGACAGACAGACATGCAGGGCTGCTCGCTGCTAGCGTATTGTTTAGTTAGGGGGAGAGGGGGGGAGGGGTAGCGAGGAGCGCCAAGATTGAAAGGTTTCCACGTTAGGGTATCGATCAATTCCTCCCTTCGTTTGTCTATTAGCCCACAAACGGTGTCGTCCTTCATTTGCCCCACTCCCCTCTCCGAACGTTCCCTCCGTAGCTTTTTTTTTTTTCCAAACGAATGAATGAATGATGAAATGATGTTGTAGAACACCCCCCCCCCCCCTAAGGACCCCCCCCCCCCCTTTTACTATTTTGGCCCCCATGATCCTCTCCTGGGCGCCTCGTTTTCGTCCAGCGGCCATTTTGATTTTGCGCCAATTATGAGAAGATAAGTGGTTTCTCGTTCTTCGTTTTCTCTGTTCTAAATGTTTGTTGTTTAGAAGAGGACCCAAGAGGTCGAAATGCGTTGTGTCTTGTCCTGTACTTTGTTTATAGATGTCCTTGGCGGTAACTAACCCCTCTTTTTCTAAATTTTGCTTCATTCTCCGCCCTCAGTCACTTTGTTTTGAAACGAGTGATGATCGGTGAATGAATGTCTGAATGAGTATTATTTATCTTTCAGATACTATAAAAAGAAACAAACGAGTGAATGAATGTCTGAATGAGTAATTATTTATCTTCCAGATACTATAAAAAGAAACAAACGAGTGAATGAATGTCTGAATGAGTATTATTTATCTTTCAGATACTATAAACAGAAACACACGAAGAAGGGTCCATCATTTATATTTCAGTTGGATTGCCTTGTTATAATCTGCCTGTCTTTATGTCTGTGTGTCAGTCTACCTGTCCGCCTGTCTCTTACTCTTTGTTTGTTTGTTTGTTTGTATGTCCTCGTCCTCTAAACGCCCTCTCACAGATCACATGAAGTTTCGTGTTATTTCAGATCACACGAGGCTGTATGTGTGTGTGTGGTTTGATATCATTTTATTATTCATCTAATTGGGTGGGGGTGGTGGTGGTGGTGAGAAAATGGAAGGGGGTGAGGTAGTGTGGATTGTGTGTGTGTGTGGGTTTTTTTTTTTTTCTTCTTTCTTTTCTTTTCTGCGAGTCGACTCTGTCTAGTGATGTCCTCATTGCTGATGAGTCTTTTCATGGTGCTACTTAATTCTGTGTATTAATGAACGCTGCAGTGTGTCGGTACTTCCCGGGACTGGATAATGCCACGTCATCACGTGAAAGGATGTGAAGAAGACAACCCCTGTCTTACAGCTCCAAACAAATGTGCATCTCAGCGGCATCACTGTCGATCATCATCATCATCATCATCATCATCATCATCATCATCATCATCATCATCATCATCATCATCATCATCATCATCATCGTCTCAACCCTCATCCACAAACTCTCCATAGTATTATCATTGTCATCCTAATCTTTATTCACATCTTAATGGTATCACCAACATCGTTCTAATCCTCACCTACACTTCTCTATAGCATTACCCTGATCGTCATAATCCTCATTCAACGTCTTCTCCATAGCATTACCATTGTTGTCCTAGCTCTCTACATCATCTCCATAGCGTTTACCATTGTTGTCCTAGCTCTCTACATCATCTCCATAGTATTACCATTGTTGTCCTAGCTCTCTGCATCATCTCCATACCGTTACCATTGTTGTCCTAGCTCTCTACATCATCTCCATACCGTTACCATTGTTGTCCTAGCTCTCTACATCATCTCCATAGCATTACCATTGTTGTCCTAGCTCTCTACATCATCTCCATAGCATTACCATACAGTCCTAGCTCTCAACATCATCTCCATAGCATTACTATTGTTGTCCTAGCTCTCTGCATCATCTCCATAGTATTAGCATTATTGTCCTAGCTCTCTACATCATCTCCATAGCATTACTATTGTTGTCCTAGCTCTCTGAATCATCTCCATAGCATTACCATTGCTGTCCTAGCTCTCTACATCATCTCCATAGCGGTTACCATTGTTGTCCTAGCTCTCTATATCATCTCCATAGCATTACCATTGTTGTCCTAACTCTCTACATCATCTCCATAGCATTACCATTGTTCTCCTAACTCTCTGAATTATATCCATAGCATTACCATTGTTGTCCTAGCTCTCTACATCATCTCCATAGCATTACCATTGTTGTCCTAGCTCTCTGAATCATCTCCATAGCATCACCATTGTTGTCCTAACTCTCTACATCATCTCCATAGCATTACCATTGTTGTCCTAGCTCTCTATATCATCTCCATAGCATTACCATTGTTGTCCTAGCTCTCTATCATCTCCATAGCATTACCATTGTTGTCCTAACTCTCTATATCATCTCCATAGCATTACCATTGTTGTCCTAGCTCTCTAATCATCTCCATAGCATTACCATTGTTGTCCTAGCTCTCTAATCATCTCCATAGCATTACCATTGTTGTCCTAGCTCTCTATATCATCTCCATAGCATCACCATTGTTGTCCTAAACTCTCCAATCATCTCCATAGCATTACCATTGTTGTCCTAACTCTCTACATCATCTCCATAGCATTACCATTGTTGTCCTAGCTCTCTATATCATCTCCATAGCATTACCATTGTTGTCCTAGCTCTCTATATCATCTCCATAGCATCACCATTGTTGTCCTACTCTCTATCATCATCTCCATAGCATTACCATTGTTGTCCTAGCTCTCTATATCATCTCCATAGCATTACCATTGTTGTCCTAGCTCTCTATATCATCTCCATAGCATACCATTGTTGTCCTAACTCTCTACAGCATCTCCATAGCATTACCATTGTTGTCCTAGCTCTCTAATCATCTCCATAGTATTACCATTGTTGTCCTAGCTCTCTATATCATCTCCATAGCATTACCATTGTTGTCCTAGCTCTCCAATCATCTCCATAGCATTCACCATTGTTGTCCTAGCTCTCTATATCATCTCCATAGCATTACCATTGTTGTCCTAGCTCTCTATATCATCTCCATAGCGTTACCATTATTGTCCTAGCTCTCTACATCATCTCCATAGCATTACCATTGTTGTCCTAACTCTCTACATCATCTCCATAAGCATTCACCATTGTTGTCCTAGCTCTCAATATCATCTCCATAGCATTACCATTGTTGTCCTAGCTCTCTATATCATCTCCATACATCACCATTGTTGTCCTAGCTCTCTACATCATCTCCATAGCATTACCTTGTTGTCCTAGCTCTCTATATCATCTCCATAGCATCACCATTGTTGTCCTAGCTCTCTATATCATCTCCATAGCATTACCATTTGTTGTCCTAGCTCTCTAATCATCTCCATAGCATCACCATTGTTGTCCTAGCTCTCTATATCATCTCCATAGCATTACCATTGTTGTCCTAATCTTATCATCTCCATAGCATTACCATTGTCGTCCTAGCTACCATCTACTATATTCACATAGCATTACCAATTGTTGTCACTCTCTTCTAATCTTCTCACATACATCACATTATTCCTGCTCCTATATCACCACACTAGCATTACATATGTCGTCTAGCTCACTATACATCTCCATAAATCACCACTGTTGTACTAGCTCACAACATCTCCAAGCATTACCGTTGTGTCCTAACTCTCATATCAGCTTATATCACCATATGTCCTAGCTTCTACACATCCATAGCATTACATCTGTCCTGTCCTATATCACCCATTAGCAATTACCATCTGTCCTATCTCATACATCCCCATAGCATTACCATTGTCGTATAATCTTTATCCACATCAGTTGTAGTGTCACATCACTGTCCGTATACTCACACACATCCTCAGCATAATATCACCATCACTGTCCGTATACTCACACACATCCTTAGCATATATCACCATCACTGTCCGTATACTCACACACATCCTCAGCATAATATCACCATCCTGTCCGTATACTCACACACATCCTCAGCATATATCACATCACTGTCCGTATACTCACACACATCCTCAGCATAATATCACCATCACTGTCCGTATACTCACACACATCCTCAGCATAATATCACCATCACTGTCCGTATACTCACACACATCCTCAGCATAATATCACCATCACTGTCCGTATACTCACACACATCCTCAGCATAATATCACCATCACTGTCCGTATACTCACACACATCCTCAGCATAATATCACCATCACTGTCCGTATACTCACACACATCCTCAGCATAATATCACCATCACTGTCCGTATACTCACACACATCCTCAGCATAATATCACCATCACTGTCCGTATACTCACACACATCCTCAGCATAATATCACCATCACTGTCCGTATACTCACACACATCCTCAGCATAATATCACCATCACTGTCCGTATACTCACACACATCCTCAGCATAATATCACCATCACTGTCCGTATACTCACACACATCCTCAGCATAATATCACCATCACTGTCCGTATACTCACACACATCCTCAGCATAATATCACCATCACTGTCCGTATACTCACACACATCCTCAGCATAATATCACCATCACTGTCCTTATACTCGTCCATATTCTCTCCATAGCATCACCATGATTGTTCTAATCTTGGTTCATAATTATCTACTACATAGCATCACCAACATCGTTTTTAATTAATCTTGATCACATCTTCTCCATAGCATCACAGTCATCGTCTTAATCTTCATTTACATCCTGTCCACAGCATAACTACTATCGTTCTGATCTTCATCGACATCCCTTTCACAGCACTGCCGCACCCGTCACAGTCTGCACCAGCATCCTGTCCATAGCATAACCATTCTGGTCCTAATCCTCATCCACTTTCTGTCCGTAATTATCACCACCATCATTACCATATTCATCCTCATTCCCTCCATAGTGTCGTCGTCACCACTCCTCATCGACTTCATCTCCTTAGCATCACCATTGCCATCCTAATCCTCAACCACTTTCTCTTCATAGCATTACCGTCATCATCCCAATCCTCGTCCACGTCCTGTATGAAGCACCACCAACCACCGTCGCCCCATTCTTCATCCACATTATCTCTGTAACACCACCATCATGGTTTCAATCCTCATCCTCATCCTCATCACTGGCATCACACTCGTTGTCCCGATCCTCAATCACATTCTCTCCATAGCATCACTACCATCGCCGTAGTCTTTATCCTCATCCGTTACACAGGATTGCCATCAGCAATCAATCTTAATCCTCCCCGGAGCCTCATCAACGTAAAGCAGCCCTGATCCTCATCATAGAATTGCTATCAGCACAATACTTGTCATCTCCACGACACCATCATCATACCAGTGCTCATCTTTTCACATCCAATCCTCATCCTCTCCATGTTTCAGCATCATCATCCCAATCCTCATCCTCTCCATGTTTCAGCGTCATCATCCCAATCCTCATCCTCTCCATGTTTCAGCGTCATCATCCCAATCCTCATCCTCTCCATACATGAGCGTCATCATCCCAATCCTCATCCTCTCCATGTTTCAGCGTCATCATCCCAATCCTCATCCTCTCCATGTTTCAGCGTCATCATCCCAATCCTCATCCTCTCCATGTTTCAGCGTCATCATCCCAATCCTCATCCTCTCCATACATCAGCGTCATCGGTCTAGGTGGGAGTGAAGGGAGTGACTGACCTCACACGCTCCGCAAGAGACCACACAATAAAGATTACGATACAACACCCCATTTATTCACACCAGCAAAATAAACATTCCAACACACGCACCATGCACGATCACAATAAAGCACTCCAACGCACACAACATGCACAATCACGATCAAGCACTCCAACGCACACAACATGCACGATTATAAATAAATATTTCGCCATACGACGTACACGATCACAATTACGGCATTCCAGCACATATGACATATACACAATTATAAAGAAATATTTCCAGTATCGATCCTTTCTCACACCATGGAGTGCGTCCACATCCCTGCCCCTGTCAAGTCTGCTGGGAGCACCCTGTCGCACTAGGTGCTCCGAGCCGGGTTGGTTCTCGCAGGGAGTCGCCCAAAGCCGACACCCTCGACTCCTAAGCGGGCAGTGAAGAGCGTGTCCCGGGGGGGGGGGGGGGGGGGGGGACGTAGCTGTTACTGGAGGTCCTGGACGGGGGTCCAGGCCGGCCAGTCAAGACGGCGGGCTCCTCTAGCAGTCCACGGTCCCGACCAAGGCGTGGCCTCGACCAGCGCGTGGCACCATCCCGTCCGTGGTCTCAGCCAGAACGTGGCCTCGACCAGCACGTGGCACCATCCAGTTCGTGCTCCAGGTGAAGCCCCCGAGAGGGGGGGGGGACGTAGCTGGGAGGAGAGTCGAAGAGGAGGGAAAGAAGAAGGAAGGAGGAAGGAAGAAGGGTACTGGAACCCTGCCGTCAGTACAGTCTGACCCATGCTGTCAAATCTTAACAGCCACTCGCATGATGGGCGAGGGGAAGTCTATTAAATGCACCCACAATCCCAGCTCAACAAAGATCTGAGCATAACACAGTAAACCCATCGAATCAGGATATTCACTAGGTCTTCTCACACGATGCAGGTAAAAGACTGCATTAAATCAACAGGTTATAAAACAAATATGAATATCTTCATCCTTCTCTCACACATGCTAACATTTTACTTCCTTAGGAAAAAATCAACACAGCGACCATCGCTTTAATAACTGCCACCACATTTGCAAATAGTAATTCAATGGCATAACTGTCACATTTTATAAACACATTTCAAAATAACACAAATCTCCAACCACGCATCCGAACGACAAATCATGCGTACGCACGCTCGTGAACATAAAAACTCGTTCTCCTTGCACACACAAACAGACGGTGGCCGAAGGATAAAAGTCCGGCGAATGTGACAGGGGCGGACGGCGAGACCAAGCAAGTTCCAACCCTGAATCGCCAGTTCTCTCCCTTCCCCACCGACCACCGCATCACCAGATACATAAACAGGAGAAAGAATTTTGGAAATAATTTAGAATGGCCAGGTTAAAGATTGAATTAGCCAGAGAAAAGGTCTCACACAATATTTCTCTTACAATTTCGAAAACAAAAGAAAATTGCGCAAAAGAAAGACTAAGCCGGCTAACAACAACAAATCAAAACAAACAGACCACGAAACTGATGCTTACCAGCTACCCTGGGTGGACCCCGAAGAGGCGGTCAAAGGACTCTCTCTACCCTCTGTCCAGTCGAGAGGACAGAGGCGAAGATGCGGAAACAGAAGAAATGATGTCCCTCTCCTACAGCCGACTGCAGGAATTGAAAGTACGACTGTACTCTCGATGATAAGGTAAAGAACCAGACTGGAGCAGGCGCCCCCAGAGACATCTTCCGCTCGAGTGAAGAGCAACCTCCCCCACAATGGGGGTCAACATGCCATGCTGCCCTCACAGAGTGACATACTTTTTAAAATAAAAAAAACGAAGCACTCGACAGGGAAAAAAGACAGGGGAAGGCCGATAACAGAAAGTTTTGAGAGAAAGGGACCGGCCACCCCCTGGGAAATTTCCCAAAGAATCACGGGGGTGGAATTAAGGGAGAGAGAGAAAGCAAACCCCAATTTTTACGGGAAACCCCACCAAGGGGCCCAAATGCACCACAAACCACCCAAGGGCGGGTACAAAGAAACAGCAACGAAAAATAAAAAAAAAATAATTTCCCCCAAACCCTAGGGGGGGTCGAACGTCGTAGGGCCCCGTACAAACTCGTGAACCAAAACCCCCCCTTTTAAAAAAACATCTTTTCTCTGAATACAGTGCTTTTCCCTTTTAACCTCGTCCCCATTCAAAATTTTACAACAATGGGGCCGAACCCCCAAATCTCGGGATCGACAGAGGACATGAATCCAATACAAACATTCACAAAAAATTTACGCCCAAAAATACATAATACTACCTTTATCAAACAAATAAACAACCCCGCCCAAACCCCTGAAAGAAAAAATCCCGAACCATTGGTGATTCACTACCGTTTTAAAAAAACACTGAAGTGAAAACTGTCCCTACACCTGATACAAAAACCAAAAGGGGGTATAAAACCCCTTTGGGGAATGTCCCTCACTGATTTTTTCCCAAAGGCTGACTACGGAGCCCCCCTAAGGGAGTCAGCATCCGTATTACAGGAACCCTTGATAAAGGGCGGAAAATGAACGCTTTTCTCGCAAACTCTACTGCCCCCCCCCAACCCTTACGACGACGACCTTTGGGGGATCCGTTTCCCGGTACTGGGAGGATTTATGTTTGCTCTCCATACAAAAATTTTCCGGGCCCTACTTCTTCCCTTGGGGAAAGCCCCCGGGCGCGTCCAAAAACGCCGGGGACTTCAGCAATATAGGGGTTTTCTTTATTTCCCCAAACGGGACAAACCCCTGGGAAAACGACCGCAGAAATTTTACCCCTACCGAATGTAGGGGGTTTACCGCATCGGGTGGGGGATTAAAAGGGCCCACCAGGTCCAAACCCCAACCTTTCGAATGCCTCCCCCAAACCCGGGCACTACCCTAGGGGAACCCCGCTTCAAGCGACCCCTTGGGGTTGGGCCCTGGCAGAAAATCGAACTGCGGATAAATGCCTAACCCCGTGATTCACCCGGGCCCAAAAGAAGTCTTGTTTTACCCCGCTTCCCAAGTCCCCTTGGGGCCCAAAAAGACCTCCATGGGGTTTGGGCCCCCGGGGAAAAAGATTTTCTCAAACTTTGGGAACGACAACCTTGGCCACACAACTGCCTGAGGAAAAACCCAAAGAGACCCCTTTTGGGGCTTGAAGCCACCTTGGGGGTGCGGGCCGACTGGGGCGGGGCAAACCAAAGTTTTCGTAGCGTTGACATCCAAGTCCCTGGCCGGGAAAACGGATAATCTAGCAGGATCGGCCCCTTTCCCCGAAAACCCCGTTAAAAAGATGGCTGAAAAACGGGGGCGCAATTCCTTTCCTGGGGTTTTTTAGCTTTGGGGCGTGGTGGGACTCCCACACACCCTGTACGGGGGGAAAACCGTAGACACGACTACTGCGTCCGTCTGCAAGGTGATAGTAATTTCCCCCATGTAAGGGGGTACAAGGTCGCTCCACCCGATAGCCCCTACTTTGCCACAGAATAGGGGGGGGGGGGAGAAGAAATAAGTACAAAGGAAAGGGTGGGGGAAAACCCCTTTCCCCCCGCCAAAACACATAAAAAAACGCCCCCCCGGGGTTCAGGGGGAAAACCCCAAAATTTTTACCACAAAAATCGGAAAGCCCCGAAACCCCGAAAGGGTCGACCCAAAGGGGGAACCAACAACAGAGAGAAACACTGGGACTCTGAACCCCCCAACTGGGATGGAACCCAAATTAGCCGAGGGACGAGGACGTTGGAAAAGGGCCCCCCCACGACCCACCAAACGGCCTTTTGGACAATCCTTTTCCCAATGTGGCCCGGAAAACCACAAAGAAAAAAACAGTCGGGGGGCTGAAATCCCCGATGAACGGGGCCTTGTTCACCCCACTACATTGTCGCCCTTTAAATTTCATTAAATCCTGTGAGGCTTCCTCTCCCGTAAACTGGGGGAGCCCCAAACCCCGCGAGCTTCAACAAAAACCCCCACGGGGGGAATCGGGAGCCGCGAAATCCCCGAGGTGCTGTCCCGCCTATCCGGAAACCCAACTTTTGGGGGCCAGTGTTTTGGGGACTGTTCAAAAGGAAAGGGCAGACCCCCAGCCCAAATTAAACTAACTGACGCCATTTCCCTAAACGTTTTTTCGCAAACCTATCAAAAAAACGGGACGAAGGCTCGTCATTATTCCCTTTTTCATGACCTAACTTTCCCCCGTACCCTGGGGTAAGGGGGAAAAAGCTTTTTCGCAGAGCCAACTGCATGTCCCGATAAGACCCGGGCCCTTCATTTTGAGTGAGCACACACCCCTTTCAGGGACCAGAAAATCCAGAAAAAAGTTTCCTAAACCTTTTTTTCCTCCAAAAATTGGGATAACAACAACCCCTTTTCAAAAAGCCCCCTAAAAACGGCAATGTCCCCCACAGGTTTTGAACTCTGAACTTTAACTTTGGGGCCCTAACTCATCACCCCTGGTGATTAAAACCCCCGGGGTTTCAGAACGGGAGGCCGCGAAAGAAACTGTTTTCCCTCTCCTCCCTACGCAGAGCCTCCATTTCCCCGTTTTTTTTTTCCCCCCTTTCACCGGAGGGCTTCCTGCCTGTCCCTCTTCCTAACCCCATCCTCCTGTCCGGGGAGCCTCCCTTACCTGACAGGGCCCCCTCCCTACAAGAATAAACCTCTTCCCCTTTTGCATAACCCTTCCTGTCATCTCCTCTCGCGGGAGAGCACCCCCTCCCTGCGCTCTTTCCCTACCCGGGGGGGCTTTTCCCCCTAGCAACCCTCCCCACGTGGGGCCCAAACCCCCCCGTCGCTGTGTCCCTAAAAACTTTAGGGCGGGAAAATGTCCTTGGGGGGGGTTCACCCCATCCCGACACAGGGTGATCCTCCGACCCCTCCCCCTTTGGGTCTCGACTTTTCCCCCAAAAAAAAAGTCTTTTGGGGCATGCCCCTTTCGAGGGGAAGCCTGGAGAGGGGAAGGTTTTTTGGTCTCGCGACTCAACAAACCCCCATTGCTTCCCTATACCCCGACGCCCTTTCCGGGGGGCGGAAAATGCCCCTCGGGGCCTCGACAGGGGAACCCCCCAGCGAAGATAAATAAAAAATTTAAAAGCCCTTTACAAACCCGCTACCGCACGGAATAGGGGAAAGTTCCGTAGTTCCAATTTCTGGTACTAATAGTAGGGGCACAGAACATTTTGAATACCCCCCCCTTTTTCGAAGCAACCCCGTTTGCCCCCAACCCCCAGCGCCCGGGGCGTCGCCATACAACAATTTTCCTACAGTTTTCCAAATTTCAGGGGAAAAAAAAATTCCACTAAGAAAAAAAAAAAAAAATATTTTTTGGGCGGGGGGGAATGTGTGGTGGGGCGGTGTGCGGGGCAAGTTCCGGCTGCTCCCCCCTCCCGGGGAACACCGCGCTCTACAACCCCGAGCAACATTGCGGGGGGCCACCGAAAAAAAAAAAAAAACAAAAAAATAGTCCGGGTGGCCCCCCCTCTGGCAACACCGCGCACTAAAAGTACGAGCAACAGTGGGTGGGGGTGCCGAAAAAAAAAAAAAAAAAAACTAGGGAGAAAGGAAACCGGAGAGAGGGAAAAAAAAAAAAAAACTAGCGTCCCATACAACCCCCTGTACCAAAAACCCGGGAAGAAAAAAAAACCGAATTGGGGTAAATACAAACAGGAAAAGGGAAACGGAAACGGGAACAGAAGGGCAAACTTACGGGGCCCTACCTGCGTGGGGACCCGCGGGAAAGGGGGTCTGGACCGGGGGTCCCAACCCCCTCGGGCTCACCCACTCCCCAGTCCCCGCCGGGTGTTCCCTCAGGCCACCAAAAGACTCCCTTCACTCTAAGTCACCCAGCCAACCCCCCAAACAAAAACCCACAAACGACTAAACAAAAAAAAACAGACAAAACTAAACAGGGGAATCTGCGAAAAGAGAGAGAAAACAGCCAAGCCCTTCACATCCCACGGGGCCCCCACAATTGCCCCCTCTCCCTGTTTCACCCTCATCATACCAATCCTCATCCCTTCCATGTTTCAACGTTTATCATCCCCCAAACCTCATCCTCTCCATGTCCCCCAGCGTCCCCACCCAACCTCCCCTCTCCATAAAAACAGCGCCCTCATTCCCCCCCTCATCCCTCCATTTTCAAACGTCCTCATCCCAAACCTAAAACTCTCAAAAATCAACACACATCAACCCCAAAAACCCCATCAACTCCACACAAAAGCCATCATCACCCCAATCTTCAATCTGTTCCCCATCAACACCGTCATCATCCCAATCTTCAAACTGTTTTACAAACAACACCGTCCCCACCCCAATCCTCAAAACGTAAACACCAACGCCGTCATCACCTAAAACCTCAATCTGTAAACATTAACACCGTCATTACCCAAACCTTAATCTGTAATCATCAACACCGTCATCACCCCAATCCTCAATCAGTAAAAATCAACACCGTCATCACCCCAATCCTCAATCAGTAAAAATCAACACCGTCATCACCCCAATCCTCAATCAGTAAAAATCAACACCGTCATCACCCCAATCCTCAATCTGTAAACACCAACACCGTCATTACCCAATCCTCAGTCTGTCAACATCAACACATCATCACATCAATCCTCAATCTGTAAACATCAACACCGTCATCACCCCAATCCTCAATCTGTAAACATCAACACCGTCATCACCCCAATCCCCAATCTGTAAACATCAACACCATCATCACCCCAATCCTCAATCTGTAAACATCAACACCGTCATCACCCCAATCCCCAATCTGTAAACATCAACACCATCATCACCCCAATCCTCAGTCTGTAAACATCAACACCATCATCACCCCAATACTCAGTCTGTAAACATCAACACCATCATCACCCAATCCTCAATCTGTAAACATCAACACATCATCACCCCAATCCTCAGTCTGTAAACATCAACACCGTCATCACCCCGCTCCTAAATCTGTACACATCAACACCGTCATCACCCAATCCTCAATCTGTAAACACCAACGCCGTCATCACCCAATCCTCAATCTGTAAACATCAACACCATCATCACCCCCAATCCTCAATCTGTACACATCAACACCGTCATCACCCCAATCCTCAATCTATACACATCAACACCGTCATCACCCAATCCTCATCTGTAAACACCAACACCGTCATCAACCCAATCCTCAATCAGTAAACATCAACACCATCATCACCCCAATCCTCAATCAGTACAAATTAACACCGTCATCACCCCAATCCTCAATCTGTAAACATCAACACCGTCATTACCCCAATCCTCAGTCTGTCAACATCAACACCATCATCACATCAATCCTCAATCTGTAAACATCAACACCATCATCACCCCAATCCTCAATCAGTAAAAATCAACACCGTCATCACCCCAATCCTCAATCTGTAAACATCAACACCGTCATTACCCCAATCCTCAGTCTGTCAACATCAACACCATCATCACATCAATCCTCAATCGGTAAACACCAACACCATCATCACCCCAATCCTCAATCTATACACATCAACACGTCATCACCCCAATCCTCAATCTGTAAACACCAACGCCGCCATCATCCCAATCCTCAATCTATACACATCAACACCGTCATCTACCCAATCCTCAATCTGTACACAACAACACCGTCATCACCCCAATCCTCAATCTGTAAACATCAACACCGTCATCACCCCAATCCTCAATCTGTAAACACCAACGCCGTCATCACCCCAATCCTCAATCTATACACATCAACACCGTCATCACCCCAATCCTCAATCTGTACACATCAACACCGTCATCACCCCAATCCTCAATCTATACACATCAACACCGTCATCACCCCAATCCTAAATCTGTAACACACAACGCCGTCATCACCCCAATCCTCAATCTATACACATCAACACCGTCATCACCTCAATCCTCAATCTGTACACATCAACACCGTCATCACCCCAATCCTCAATCTATACACATCAACACCGTCATCACCCCAATCCTCAATCTGTACACATCAACACCGTCATCACCCCAATCCTCAATCTATACACATCAACACCGTCATCACCCCAATCCTCAATCTGTAAACACCAGCGCCGTCCATCACCCCAATCCTCAATCTATACACATCAACACCGTCATCACCCCAATCCTCAATCTGTACACATCAACACCGTCATCACCCCAATCCTCAATCTATACACCTCAACACCGTCATCACCCCAATCCTCAATCTATACACATCAACACCGTCATCACCACAATCCTCAATCTGTTAACACCAACCGTCATCACCCAATCCTCAATCTATACACATCAACACCGTCATCACCCTAATCTTCAATCTATACACATCAACACCGTCATCACCTAATCCTCAATCTGTAATCACCAACACCGTCATCACCTCAATCCTCAATCTGTACACATCAACACCGTCATCACCCCAATCCTCAATCTATGCACATCAACACCGTCATCACCCAATCCTCAATCTGTAAACACCAACACCGTCATCACCCCAATCCTCAATCTATACACATCAACACCGTCATCACTCCAATCCTCAATCTGTACACATCAACACCGTCATCACCCCAATCCTCAATCTATACACATCAACACCGTCATCACCCCAATCCTCAATCTATACACATCAACACCGTCATCAGCGCAATCCTCAATCTGTAATCACCAACACCGTCATCACCTCAATCCTCAATCATACACATCAACACCGTCATCACCCAATCCTCAATCTATACACATCAACACCGTCATCACCCCAATTCCTCAATCTGTAAACACCAACACCGTCATCACCCCAATCCTCATCTATACACATCAACACCGTCATCACCCCAATCCTCAATCTATACATATCAACACCGTCATCACCCCAATCCTCAATCTATACACATCAACACCGTCATCACCCCAATCCTCAATCTATACACATCAACACCGTCATCACCTCAATCCTCAATCTATACACATCAACACCGTCATCACCCCAATCCTCAATCTATACACATCAACATCGTCATCACCCCAATCCTCAATCTGTAAACACCAACACCGTCATCACCCCAATCCTCAATCTATACACATCAACACCGTCATCACCCCAATCCTCATCTATACATATCAACACCGTCCATCACCCCAATCCTAAATCTATACACATCAACACCGTCATCACCCCAATCCTCAATCTGTAAACACCAACACCGTCTCACCCCAATCCTCAATCTATACACATCAACATCGTCATCATCTCAGTTTTCATCTTCATCCGCAATGTCACCATCCTCATTCCACTCATCCTCTACTCCGCATAATTAAAACATAACATCCCCATACTGTCGCACTCCCCACTCTCTCTCTCTCCCCTCTTCTCTCTCTCTCCATCTCTCTCTCTCTCTCTCTCTCTCTCCTCTCTCTCCCTCCCCTTCTCTCTCTCCTCCTCTCCGACCCAGGGCAGAGGAGGGGAACGGACGGCAGTCCAACACTTGATGTTGGTAGCCAGGGATCATCACGGACTTGGGTCGTGGACGGGAGGCTACGCCTCCAAACCAAGGCACTAGCAGACATTTCCCACCGCGTCCCAGGGCATTAAGGGATCGACGTTCTCCTCGTCGACCCCACGTAAAACCCAAGATCGCACAAACAACACCGTACAGAAACAAACACAGACGAAAGACGCCAAATGACTATGATTTCCTGTAATCAGTTACAGCGAGACCCTGACAAAACAGCGCAAATACATGTGACAATGTGACACACACTCCAATCGCAGATACTAATTTAAATAGCAAAAATTAAAGATTCAGCTTCTGTGGTAGGGCCAGAATTATTTAAAAGCATTAACTAAGGGGCAGTCTAGGTCAAAGGGGCCGCGTTTGTTGGGTAATAAAATCAAACAAATAGATGTGTGCGCATTCTTAACTGGAATAACGAGGGTTTTTTTCGAAGGTATCTGATCCTGATTTATGCACTATGTTCATAACTTTGACATTATTTTTTTTTACTGAAACTTTCCTTGAACTAAGGAAAGCTTTAAAGATTGTTTTCCCGCTACATTCAATTCATTAGTCCTGCAGTTAAACTCTCAGTGCACGGTCGAAACAGTGGGGGTTGATGATAAGGGTGAAACGTTTCATTGCAGTCGTTCACTAGCTACTGGACACATCACAAGATAACATGTACTTATTAAGTTTCATAAAGTATGTTGAACAGTACCAACGATATAATATTGTGTGGTGATAATGTGTCCTCCAGATAGCCCCTTTCTATAAACAACCACACGTTTCTGTTAATTCGGTATCTTCGATCGAACAATGTAAATTTTAATCATACTCAAATAATGAATGATTCGTGTGACTTTTGATATGCGGAGACTTTAATGCCAGGACGGAACACTAAATGGTGCAACCATGAGACCGAGGGGGACATATATGATCTTGGGCCAGGCAGACTTGTGTGAAACAAGGGCGTCTCAAGATGATGCCCGTGAATGCTTATGGTCGCTTCTCCTTGAGTTTTGTAGTGCGTGTGATTAACAAACTGAACGGATCGTGTGCTGGGGACGAAAATGGAAGTTTTACTTAAGATGTCTACGGATAGTGTGATTGACTATTTCATTTGCCAAAGGTGCTGAAAGGTGACAATATGGAGCTAAAGGTGGGTGAAATGTTTACCTCACAACACATGCCTGTAGAGCTGACAATAAATTACAAAGCAATGGTCACAAAGGAGAATAAGACGACGTGTACAAAAAAAATCGTATGGATATAAATAACTCTTTTTCATTTTCAAGCAGTTGTGCGAAGTCCTTTTTCAGCAAATCTTAGTCGAAGCAACACGTTTTGCCAGTGTCTGTGAACGATGCTGTCATCTGCTTAAATAATGGGTTGATTTAAGCAGCGGAATGCAGAAGCGCAAAATTTTCACGGCATAAAGTCAAGCCCTTGGTATGACAGAGAATGCAGAAACAGAAAAAAAGAGATGAGAAAGTGGTGGAGAAATTTTAACGCTGAAAGTTAAATCGGCTAAAACGCAATAAAGAATGGCTTGGCAAATAGCAGACGACTGTACAACATTTGCTTTAAAAATAAAAAATAAATTATATAAAAGAAACAAACTCAGTACGCTCAACATGAAAATAAATGATTCAGGTAAGTTCTGGAGTGAATCAGTCTCTAAATCGAAAGACAAAATGCCCCACCAAACATCAGCACAAATGAATGGTTAGTCATTTCCGATCTGTTTTAATTCTGTTTAATACTGTTATAAACAACTCCAAGATAATGATGAAAATCAAAGGATGTTGATGAGCTCGATAGGCCAATTTGCACGGAAGAAATACATAGAAAAATTCGCTCTCTGAAATTGTGCAAAGCTCCTGGACCTGATGGTATTTTAGCAGAAATGTTGAAAGCTCTACTGATTGCATCATGCCTTTCCTGTTGTGTTTGTTTAATCATATATTTGACACACACGATTATCCAAGCGTGGGGAAAACTGTGCCATCATTGTACCTCAAACACAAGACGGAGATATTGATAATCCTGACAATTATCGAGGAGTGTCTCTAATGAGTATACTTGGGAAAGTGTTTGCCAGGGTGTTAAATAACCCCCTCACACAGTGGGCAGAAGAGAACGAAAAGATTGCCGAGAACAAGTGGTTTTAGACCAGGTTATTTCTACTTCCGACAATATATTTGTCCTGTATTCTATAGTGCAAAAAATATTTTGGGGAGAAAGTCAGAAAAGTATATGTTTTTCTTCGTGGACTTTAAAAAAACATTTGATACAGTTAATCGTAACATTTTTTGGGGAAAGTGCTTAAAAAATTTGGGGTTGGAAGTAAAATGCTAAAGAATGCGCGATGTAGTATCAAAGTGTGAGATCGGTTTTAAGAGTCCGATGTTCTTACTGAATTTTTTGAGTGCCCAGTGGGTGTAAGGGAAGGCTGTGATTGTCACCCACGTTATTTTCGTTTTGATAAATGAACTACGTTGAAAAGTTGCTTCAAAGGGTGACTTGGGAAAACAGTTAGCACCCGACGTTTTACAGGTCTTCAAATTGTTGTTTGCTGATGATGTTGTTTAAACTTCATACTGTCCCCCAAGGGGTTACAAAATCAAATTGATATCCCAAACAATTTGCAGACAATTATGATATGAAAGTTAATCTGGAAAAAGACAAAATAATTGTATTCAAAAAGGGGGATTTCTGGACAGAAAGAAGAATGGAAATAGGGGGCGAAGAACATATAAACAGAAGTCCCCCAGTTTTTTAAATATTTGGGGCTACTTTTTCCCCCCCAAAGCTTTCTTTAAAACGTATCGGTGGGGGGGGAGCGGCCACTAAAGCAAAATTAAAACAATTTAAAGCTCCTTAATGCCTTTGGAAATTAGGAATTTTTCGAGAAATGGCCCCCTTAAGTTTAATGACCCCCAATTTCCCCCTTTTTAACGGGGGTTTGGGGGGGCTGAGGTCGGGGCTACCAACAGCTCGTGATAAGAAAAAGCCCATATTTGGTAAAACGTTACTTGAACTTTAAGTAAGAAAAAACCCCAAAAACCAAAATGGGCGGGAGACCTGGGCCCGATATCCAATTATGTTTTAGCGGCTAAAAGGGTGTATTTTTTTACGGGCTAAGAGTTTGAAATTTTGGCGAAGAAAGCCCAAAAACCCAAAAAAGGCCTATAATATTTTTAAAAACCACCTTCAAAAAAAATTTGGGGAAAAAAAAACATGGGGGTTTTTAAAACGTGAGACGGGTATTTTTTGTAAAGGGATTTGGAGATGTTTGGTTCAACAGAGGTTGGCAGTATGAACAATTTCACTCAATTTTTAGACAGAGACCCCTTGACCCAGTTACACAAACTTGGAATGATAAACGGGAATCACAAAAACTTTTTGCCCTTATTCTTTTTTTTTTAAGCATTTCCAAGAACAGAGAAATTTTGGGTTTACGAGATATCCCCGGGGCCCAAAAGAAGCGATGTTAAGTTTTGTTTTTGGGCATTTTCTCCAAAAAGGGTGAAAAAACCTGAGATACAAAAGGGGATGGGGAACCAAGACATTTTTATGCCCGGGTGTGCAAAGGAGCTTTTAAAGGGCCCAGTAAATTTGGGTTTTTGAATGCAGGGGTTAGAAATATTTAGAGAAAATGTGAATGCTATCAAAAACGCTGAAGGAATGTGCCGATGTAAGGTCCCTGTGCCGATAAGTGTCTGTAAACAAGTCTCACGTTTTCGGTACAACGTTTTCCGAAAAAGATCACGCTGATAAAAGGGGGATAAACCCGAAAGAGAGTTGCTTTCAGGCGGTGGAATGGGGATTTTAAAAGGACAAATTAAGCTCAAACCAAATTTTTCCGAGGAATGTTTTTAAAAGGAAGGGAATGCCGAAAACTTTTTTTTAAAATGATTGGGGAACTCATTTTTAAAACGGGGAACTAAAAGACGGGATCGGGATCAAGGGGGAAAATATATAAATATATATCCTTTTTGATTAATTTTCAAGAATTTATTTTTGGCCTGCCTTCATTGGAATGTCGATGTGCGTGGAACTACAAATTTGGGTGCGAATGGTAAATCTTTTGCTATCCCCTTGAAATGAACATTTTATATGTTTATTCAAAAAAAATTCAGGTCAGTGTCATGTCGTTCTCCTCTTTTCTCTCTCTTTTCCCCCTCTCTCTCTCTCCTCCCCTAAAACCCCTTTTCTCCCCCTCTCTCTCTCTCTCCTCCCCCTCTGGTTTGTCTGTCTCTCTCAAACTATCTACTCGGGGCTGGGGGGCTTTTTACTTTTTCCCCTCTCTCTCTCTCCCTCCTCTCTCTCTTTTCCCTTCTTCTCCCCTCTCTCTCCCCTTCTCTCTCTCCCCTCTCTCTCTCCTCCCCTCTCTCAAAGGACGCCCGCAGTGTGCGGCGCAAGTGAACAGCCCCGAAAATTTAATTTTTGCTTTTTCAATTTTAAACCCTGTGACCGAGCGCTTTTTTTTTAATGCATTTTGTGGATTACCCCTTGAAACGGGATTAAATAATTTTTTTTGGTTTTCTAAAGGGAAAAAGGGAAGTTTTTGGAAAATTTTATTCTTTTTCTCTTAAACAAAAAACAGGGTTTCCCTCGTGGAGTCCCGGCACAGCCCCCCTTGCGACGGGGCCTGGGGGGACCTTTTTGCTGGGCCCCTAAACAAGGGGCCCATTTTTTGTAAATTTTCACTGGCCACTTGGTTTCAGCTCCAGCCCGGGTCGCCCTCACCCGGAAATTTTGGCCCCAATGCCGAAGGGGGCCTGGGGTTTTCCCGGTCCCTTTAAACATCATCGGGCCATTTTCCCCACTCCTGCAGACGCGTTCCTTCCCCTTCCCATGGGTCCCTTTCCCTCGCCGATGGCCCAAGGGAAGGGGGCTAAGTGCCGGTGACTAGGCGTGTGCCCTTTGGGGCCAGTGTGTGACCCGGGGGGCCAGCTGTAAAAAGCGGGTTAATCAGTCCCTCACCATCTTTTTGCTCTTAAACCCACCTTTTTTCTCTCACGGGGGTTCGCCCTCCCAGGACCTCCCCCAAACAAGTACTACTTTTTTTATCCTCCTTTAAAGGGGACCGGGAGTGTGGGGAAAGCTTAGACTTTTTTTTGGGTTGGCAGTTTACTTTGCAGCGCCCCCCTTCTTCCCAAAAAACCCCCTACCCCCCCCAATGCCCCCCCCCCCCCCCCGTTTTTTTTTCCTGCTCCATTCCCAAAACCCCAAACCAAACCTCTTAGCTCCAAGTGTCACGGGTTCAGCGCGGGGCATGGCTGTTTATGGGCCACCATGAAATTTTTTAAACCCATCTCTCCCCCCAAAGATTTAAAACCGGATACCCCCCCATCCCCTCCCCATTTCCCCACACCCCCTCCCCCCCCCCCCCCCTCCCACATCACTCCTTCCTTTAAACCTACCCATCTTCCACCCATGTCTGGGGGCACAAACAACAGTGACCCCTTTTGTGGGGGGGTTTCCCCCAGATTAAACATTAAAAAGCCCCCAAAAGCAACCACATTTAAAATTCCAATACACCTCTTCCTTCCCCCCAAGCCCAAATTTTTAAAAAAGGGTTAGTCGGTGACATTAACAACAGACCAAAGTTCAGCGTACAATGGGCCGACTTTCGCCAAACCAACGGGGGCTTGGGCCCAGCGACAAGGGCCCTTTTTTCCCCCTATCCCCACCAGCCTCCCCAGGGAGACCCGTACTGGGCCAAGGGCAAGTCAAAATGTCCCCCCCAAACTCACACCATCACTTTTTTACACACAGGTACGTTTTTTGTACAGGGAAAAAACCGGGCAAGAAAAGGGTGGGGGTATGAAATTCGAAACAATAATTCCCAGGGAATTCGAACAATTTTTCCCATTGACCCGCTAAGATTCCCCTCCCCAAACCCCAACAAGGGGGGGAAAGCGACCCAACCCCGTCTGACCCCTTTCCCCTTCCCTCCCTGAAACCTCCCTTTTGGGGCCCTCTCTGCACAGGGCATCCGCCCCCCCCTGGACCCTCCTCAAACTCCCCCGATTTCATTTTCTGACCAGCCCAACCACCCTCCCTCCCCCAGCTCTGATTTCCCACTCCGGCCCAACCACATCCTCGGGCCCGGGCCCAAAAACCTGCCCCCAAAGGCCCGCCCAAAATCGCCCCAGGGAAACAAAAGCAAAACAAAATTCACCCCAGCAAATCACCACCCAAAAACTCCAAAATATTTCAAAAAAGCAGAAACGAAGCTCTTCTCATCAAAACATGAGCCTGCAAACACCCCAAAGAAAAAAAAACCAACCACCTGCCCACTCCCATGTGAAAACCCACGGGCCCCCCTCTCATACAAACAAACAAAACCACGCCCCTTTCGGGCCAAAAAACAAGGGAAACCACCACGCCCATTTTTTACCCAAAAAATGTAACCCCGCAGTAAAACAACCTCAAACAAAAAAGGGGGAAAACCTGGTCCCAAAAAATTGTCAAAGGTTCAAAAACCTTTCACCTCACACCACAGGTATTCGCCGATTAAAGGGAAAAACAACCCCCTGAAAAACTGAACTCAAACCCTCAAAAAAAACTCAGTTTATACCTCACCCAAGCCAAAACCAAACCCCACCCAACTTGGGAGCCATTTCTGATTTTTGGGCCGGGCCGCATTTTTTTCCCCCTTCCCCAAAAAGTTCTCCCTGCTGCTCCCCCGTTAATGAAAAAGGGGGCATTTAAAGGGTTTTAAACCCACTCAGAAAAAACACCCACTCCGATCAAGCCAAACAGTGCAAAACATAGTCACCACTTCAAATTCCCCCCCAAAGGGGGGGGGGGGGCCCAAACCCAAAACCCCGCAATTTTCATCCCAATAAAGAACTACTGCTCAGACCACGGGCACAACGGGGTTGGAAAAAATTCCCCAAAAAAACCACCACCACAGGAACAAAAAAAACCACAGTCAAAGACAGTGGTTAATGATGCAAATCAAAACATCAGGGGCAGACTAGCAACAACCCAAAACAATTTTCACCTCGTCAGCTTCTTGCACAACTACGGTTTACACTGAAACTCAAATGTCCCTTAAGGAGACCAGCCCAAAGTAACATTACCCCAAGCCTTTATTTTTTCCAAAGGGAAGAAACCAAACACGTGTTTCCCGGTCCCACTGGCGTTTAAACTTATTCATTGGCTTTAAACACATTCCACGGGGAAACAACCAACAAATCAACTAAAACATTGGGCTAAACTCGTGCAAACATACATCAATCACGGAAAACACAAGGACACAGCTGATCAAAAACATCAAACATGTTTTCCCTCAGGCCAGACTATTGGCTTCCTCCATCATCCCCCAATGGGACAGCACCCTCTCAAAAAGACCGTCCACCTCTCCAACTTACCCTCACTACCAGTGTGTGCCAGAGAAAACATTGTATATGCCGACCACACCTCCATTTAATAATAATAATAATAATAAGGAACATTTAGTGCGCTTAATCTTAAACAAAAGCCCTAAGCGCTTACAGCAATAAGCCCTAACATCACACACCACACACACACACACACACCACACACACACACACACACACACACACACACACACACACACACAAACACACACACACACGCACACACCCACACACCAGCAAAGGGAGCAGAAAAATTATGTTTTGAAGAGAGTTGTTTTGAGGGAGGACTTGAAAGAAGAAAGACTGTTTGAGTTCGGAAGTGCAGAGGGAGATTTTTCCCAGCAGGAAGGAGCCTGAAAAGTAAAAGAACGTTCACCAAGTGTTCTGGCCCGAAAACGAGGGATCTGCATAATGCGAGTGTCAGAGGAAGAGCGAAGCTGTCTGGAAGGAGTATAGGTCGACAGAAGTTTAGAGAGGTAAGATGGAGCGAGGCCATCCAATGCCTTGTAACAGAGCAAAGAAAGTTTGTACTTGATGCGTTTTTTCAACAGGAAGCCAGTGCAAAGATTTAAGCAAGGGAGAAACATGAGAGGTTTTCGGAGATTTCGAGACAAGGCGAGCACATTAAATTTTGGACTTTCTGCAATTTTGCAAGAAGATTCTGTGGACAGCCAGCAAGAAGAGAATTACAGTAGTCAAGTCTTGAAAGAATGAAAGCAGAAACCAGAGTCTTGGTGGCTTCTTCAGACAGAAGGTGGCGCACAGAACTGATTCGCCGAAGCTCCAAGTAGCAGGCACGGCAGATAGAAGAAATCTGATTTTGAAAAGAGAGTGTCTGATCAAGTACAACGCCTAGATTTCGCACAGTGGTAGAGGTCTGAATGAGAGAGGTACCAAGTTGGACAGAAGAAGGAACAGAGATTGTAGACATGAGCCGTTTTGGGAGAATGAAGTTTCATTCAGTTTTGTCATTGTTTAACTGAAGTTTGTTGCAAGTCATCCATGCCTTATGTCAAGATGCAGAGCGTGAGCGATCGATGATGGAGGAGAGGAGAGAGATGTCACCAGAAATATAGATTTGATTGTCATCAGAGAAGCAGTGGTGTGAAATGTCATGATGGGCTACAATGTCAGAGAGGGGTTGGGTATATAGAACAAACAGAATGGGGCCAAGGACAGAGCCTTGGGGAACACCATAATTCAAGTCAGCAGAGCTTGAAGAAAAACCATTGACAGAGACAATTTGGGTTCGACCAAAAGGTAAGAATAAAACCATGCCAAAGCGTGAGAAGAGATGCCAAAAGTATGTTGAAGTCTAGTGAGGAGGGTGGAGTGATCAATGGTATCAAAGGCAGCGACAAGTCAAGAAGAGAAAGCATGAAACCTGACCATTTTCCAGAGCAGAGAGAAGATCGTTTATTATTTTCAGCAGAGCAGTTTCTGTACTGTGTCCAGTGCGATAGGCGGACTGCAACGAATAGAGCAAGTGTTTTGGTCAAGGTGGTTTTGGAGTTGGAGAAGTGCTATCTTTTCAATTATCTTGAAAGAAAAGACAAGTTGGAGACAGGTCGATAATTTTTTAGGTTTTCAGGGTCAAGAGAGGGTTTCTTTCAAAAGAGGTCGGACAACAGCAGCTTTCAGTGCAGGTGGGAAACAACCAGAAGTGAGAGATTCATTTACCACACTAGTGATATATGGCAACAAAACATCCATGCATGCAGATAATAAAGTAGATGGAAGAGGATCCAGTACACATGTTTTGATAACAGTCTTGTCGATGACTTCTTTGACAACAGCAACGTCACAGTTCAAAGTCAGTCAATGAAATGCCGGAAAAAGAGTTGTATGGAATATCAGGTTCAGATACTGACTGAGCATCCAGACTTTCACGGATAAGTCTAATTTTGCTAGTGAAAAAGTCACAAAATTTCTGTGGAATGTCAGAGGGACAGACAGATGAAGGAAGGGAGATGATTTTGTTCTCCCTATGAGTGTATCAGTGACCTTAAACAATTGCATGGTGTTGTGCATGCTAATATTTTAGCATTGTAGAAGGCTGATTTTGCTTTTTGAACAATTTCATTCACAGCATTACTAGCAATTCGCAAAATTTGTTTGTGAATCTCGAGGTTTGTCTTTAGCCACTGCCTTCGGCCCTACGTCTAACACGTTTAGCATCAAGAACTTCAGGGCCAACTGCTGGGAACCAGGGTGAGGGTGGACGGCTGGAAATCTTGCGTCTAAGTACTGGGGCATGGTGATCAAGGACATCTTGAAGTAGGCCATGGAATTGCTCCGCAGACAGTGAAGTACAGATTGAAGGAGGACAGCAGGTCAGCTCGGAAGATGTCAAGGTCGATGGAAGCAAGGTCCCTGGGCTCGACGTACCTGGGAGGCTTAATAGGAGCAGATGTTCAGATTAGCCAGGACCGCATGGTGGTCAGAAGTCAGGTCAGACTGGTGGTGGGGGGCCTCGACCAGGTCATCATCAGAATGGACAACCCAGTCAAGATGTGACCTGAACGGTGAGTTGGGGAGGTGACGGACTGGTTCAGACCAAAGGACTGAAACAGATCCATCAGTTTTGCTGTATTGCAATTAGTTGGATTGTCCCAGTGGAAGTTGAAGTCGCCGACCCCGTACAGAACGCTTTTAGACAGTTCATGTACTCCAGCAGATCTGAAACTCTTCCAGAAAGATGGAGTCTTTCAGTTGGTTTTTCTTGCTGGGAGGGGGCGGTAAAGGCAGAAGACGTGAAGAGAGGATTTGGGGGAAGATACAGTTTAGTTGTACTAGTTCAAAAGAGGAGTGGACAAAGGAGAAGTTGGAGGTAGTGGAAACAGAGGGGGATATAGTGTCAGACACCACAAAAGCGATGCCTCCACCACGGGTTGGCCTGGGAAAGCTGAGGGTGGTGTAGCCAGAGGGAAAGGTCACAGCACTTAGCTCGTCACCGCTTGGTAGAAGCCACGTCTCCGTGATGCACATAATGTTGACGTGATTGTCAGCGATAAAATCGTTGATTGCAGTCTACCAAAAGCGGAGCTCCACGCAAGGACATGTACACCGATCCCCTCCACCCCAGCCCCAAAGCACAGACAGGTTTGGCGTACAGCCTCAAATACGCCGACCCAAAATACTGCAGACAACCTCTGCTGAGGACGCCCATTAGAAGACCATTGGCGAGAGCTGGATGCAGTCCTCGCACCCCCGGCCTCCCAGCTACGATATGAACACCAAAGAGACACTTTGGGGCAT
>JAFLJL010000815.1:0-10000 GCA_018398815.1 Conus ventricosus
GACTGGATGTTAAAAAGCACCGTTAATGCTTATCTATTATCCTCGAAAATAAAGAATTTTTGTCTTTGTCTTTGTCCTTCTCTCTCCTCTCTCTCTCTCTCTCTTCTTCTCTCTCTCTCTCTCTCTCTCTCTCTTCTTCTTCTTCTTTTCTTCTTCTTCTTCTTCTTCTTCTTCTTCTTCTTCTTTCTTCTTCAGCCCTGATGTGGCCCTTTGCGGTCGGCTGGGCTATATAAGCAACATCTATTATCTTATCTTCTTCTTCTTCTTCTTCTTTCTTCTTCTTTCTTCTTCTTCTTCTTCTTTCTTCTTCTTCTTCCTTTTCTTCTTCTTCTTCTTCTTCTTCTTCTTCTTCTTCTTCTTCTTCTTCTTCTTCTTCTTCCCCTGCCTCCTTCTCCCCCTCCTTCTTAAACGTGTTCCTTCTCTTCCCCACGCCACTTTTCTCTATTTAAGTCTATCGCCTTCGCTCGTTCCTCCTTCCACCCCCCCTCCTCCTACTCCTTCTACTCTTCCTCCTCCACCACCTCCTCCTCCTCCTCCTCCTCCTCCTCCTCCTCCTCCTCCTCCTCCTCCTCCTCCTTCTTCTTCTTCTTCTGATTGGCGTTTCTAAATACAACGTCTCAAGCATTCGTATGTTTTAAATTTTGTTGTTGTTGCACATTTATAAACATTCGAATTCGTACATTTGTATCAAGTAATACATGCAAACGATAGAGATTCTCCAAGAATTAGTGACGTGTCTTGTTTTGGAGTTATTTCATGTTTATGAAAACCCGGTTATGGCCCAATTTTGGTCTTAATCTTGGTTAAAGTAATGCCATTTTCCGGCCTGATTTTGTCTCGCGTTTTTCCCCCCTAAGCTGATTATATGACGCCATTCGTTGGTTTATTACTTCACTTGTTTTATACATTTAAAATGGACTACAAACAGCTTTAGGACACATCATGTCTCGCCACATGTTTTTATACATTTAAAATGGACTACAAACAGCTTTAGGACAAATCATGTCTCGCCACATGTTTTATACATTTAAAATGGACTACAAACAGCTTTAGGACAAATCATGTCTCGCCACATGTTTTATACATTTAAAATGGACTACAAACAGCTTTAGGACAAATCATGTCTCGCCACATGTTTTATACATTTAAAATGGACTACAAACAGCTTTAGGACAAATCATGTCTCGCCACATGTTTTATACATTTAAAAATGGACTACAAACAGCTTTAGGACACATCATGTCTCGCCACATGTCGAGAAAATGTGATGTGTTTGTCTGTCGAGTCGACGAACGCCACTTCAGTCATCTTAGGGTTGAGGGGTGGAAGGGGGGAGGGTATAGGATTATGACGCATGTGCCTATGCATCTTTGTATCCATGACGACCTGACTCCCAGGAGGCATTCCAATAAACGGACCTAGGAATGGTAGCCGTGTCTTTGCTTTCCTGAAGCAACTAGATCCTTCTGCCTGTCCTTCTACATGGTGCAGCGGTGGGATGGACAGCGCATCTCTAAATCACCTGCCTTCTCCCTTCAACCCACTGACGGATCAGTGGGAACCGTGGTTCCATCGTTTCGAGCGATTCAGGACTGTGACTGGGCTCAATCAGAAGCCTGACAAGGAGCAGGTCGCTACGCTCTTGTTCTCCATCGGACACTCTGCAGATGATTTGATTGCTGTTCTTGGAATCGACGAACAAAAAGACAGATACAATAATGTGACTAAAAAGCTGAACGACTACTTCGGACAGAAAACCAACCTCATCTTGGAACGAGCGAGATTCAATCGACGGACTCAGAAAGCGAACGAATCTGTGGAAGAATTTATTTATGATCTGCACAGACTGGCCGGTAAGTGTTCTTACGGCGCATCTTTCGCGATGAACTGATTCGAGATCGAATTGTTGTCGGTGTGCGCAATGAAGCTCTAAGTGATCGACTTCAGAGTAAAGACAATCTTTCCCTAGCCGAAGCGATAAGATTTCCAGACAAACAGAATCACGTCAACAGTCGAAAGACGTCATCAAGGAAGAAAAAGAAAATGACGCTAGTTCCAGTCTATGACGTCAAGTCGCAGAAGAAAACATCACAGAATAAGAACGTCATCAAATTCCACGAACAATGATCGAAAGTGTTATTACTGTGGCCAATCACCTGATCATCCCAGACGCCTGTTCCAGCAAAACAAGCAACCTGTCATGCTTGTGGTATCATAGGACACTGGCAATCAGTCTGCAGGAAAAGCCAGTCCCCGACATTTCTTCGCCGACGAAAAAAATCGCGTGCAGCAAACTCCAAGAAGAAGACGAAGAAGTGGACCTAGGCCTCATTGGTCAAGTTGGCGGCGACAATGAAAGCTGGAAGGCAAAGATCGACGTCAATGGTTCACTGCGTTGACTTCAAGATCGATACCGGCGCTTCAGTATCTATACTCAGCGACAAAGAAACGTGGCTCAGTTCTGTCACCCTCAATCCCAAAGGGCGGCGACTTCGTGGAGCTGGTGGCATCAAGCTACAGCATAAGGGATGGTTTGAGGCCACCCTACGGTACAAAGGCCGAACCTTCAGAGAAACTGTGTACGTTCTGAAAAACCAATCATGCTCTCTGCTCAGCAAAAAGGCATCGGAAAACCTTGGAATAGTGGTAAGAATCGACGGCGTCGACCAAACTGATTCCACCTTCAAAACCGAGTTTCCTCGCCTCTTCACGGGTCTTGGACAGCTTCAGCATCCTTACCATATTATGCTCTCGCCCGACGCTGAGCCTGTGTGTGAGTACACGGCAAGAAAGGTCCCTCACCCACTGCTGCCTAAAGTGAAGGAGGAGATTGACAAACTATTGGAGCAGGGTGTAATCTCTCCTGTCACCGGACCTACAGAGTGGTGCTCGGGCATCGTGGTCATCCAGAAACCCAACGGCAATGTCAGAATCACCGTCGACCTCACCCGTCTCAATAAGGCTGTTAGAAGGGAGGTTCACCCCATGGCATCAGTCGACGAAAGTTTAGCAAAGCTCAGTGGAAGCCGGACTTTCACCAAACTAGATGCCAACAGCGGCTTTCATCAAATTCCCCTTGATGAACGGTCCCAAACTGCTGACAACCTTTGTCACACCTTTCGGCAGGTTTTGTTACAACCGCCTCGTAATGGGAATCTCCAGCGCCCAGGAGGTGTTCCAACGCACCATGTCTACCATCCTGGAAGGTCCTGGACGGTGTCATCTGCCACATGGACGATGTCCTGGTCCATGGACGTGATCAACAGGAACATGACCGCCGCTTACGTGCTGTGTTGGCTCGTCTCCCAAGAAGCTGGACTGACCCTCTCAAACGAAAAGTGTGAGTTCTCAAAACAGTCCGTCAAGTTTCTTGGACACATCATCGACGCCACAGGCATCCATGCATGCAACAGCAAAGTGTCCGCCATAACCCATTTCCCAGAGCCCACAAATATCATTGAACTGCAGCGTTTCCTGGGGATGGTCAACCAGCTGGCCAAGTTTCTGCCCCGTCTAGCTGACATCACTGCCCCACTACGGCAGTTACTGAAGAAGGACAGCACCTGGCTGTGGGACCAGCCCCAAGCCAGTGCATTCACCAAGATCAAGATTCTCCTCACCTCGACTCCCGTCCTTGCACACTACGACCCCAAGCGTCGCACCATTCTCTCTGTTGACGCGTCTTCCTCTGGACTTGGGGGAGTTCTTTTTCAGATTCAGGATGATGGCAGCCGTCGTCCCGTTTTCTACATCTCTCGTTGCCTCACAGAGACTGAGAAAAAACTATGCCGTCATCGAAAAAGAGGCCTTAGCAGCTGTTTGGGGGCTGTGAAAGACTGTCCTGAATACATTCTTGGACTTGACTTCCAACTAGAGACTGACCATAAGCCTCTTGTACCGCTTCTTGGTTCAACAGATCTCTCAAAGTTGCCCCCAAGAATACTTAGATTTCGACTTCGGATGACACGTTTCTCCCCAACTATCGTTCATGTTCCAGGAAAGGACCAGATCAGTGCTGATGCTTCTCACGTGCGCCAGCGCTCAATGAATCAAACAACGAGGACTTAGTCCAAGAAGTAGAATCTTCTGTCAGCGCTGCGATCACTACTCTTCCTGCAACAACACAACGCCTCGACGAGATCAGACAGAAGCAGAAAGAAGATGCTGAAATCATGCAGATCAGGAACTACTGCACTCAGGGCTGGCCGAGTGACAAACCCGATTCCCCTTCTCTGAGACAGTACTGGACAAATCGTCAACACTTCACCATTGTGGACGACCTCCTGCTGTATGACGATCGCCTCGTTATTCCCGAGTCCATGCGTGAAGACATTCTCAACTGCCTACACACGGCCATCTCGGAGTCACCAAGTGTGTTGCCAGTTCACAGAGGTCAGTGTGGTGGCCAAACATCACTGCCTGCATATCCTCCAAAGTGTCAGACTGCGAAGTTTGTGCCAGAAACAGGCAATCTTCAGCAAGAGCCCCTCCTCGCTACTCCTTTCCCTGAGCGCCCATGGTCACGAGTTGGAGTCGACCTCATGGAATACTCAGACAAGACATACGTTGTAGCTGTGGACTACTTCTCCAGGTGGGCTGACCTCAGGGTACTCGACAGCCAGTCAAGCAATGACGTCATCATAAAGATCAAAAGCATCTTCGCCTGCCACGGAATTCCGGACATTGTCATATCAGACAATGGGCCGCAATTCAGCAGTCGTCAGTTCAAGGAGTTCTCGTCAAATGTGGTTTCAACCACATCACCAGCTCGCCAAGGCACCCTCAAGGAAATGGCGAAGTAGAAAGGGCCATCCAGACTTTGAAACAGCTCTTGAAGAAGAACGACGACCCCTACTTCGGACTTCTGGCTTACCGCACTGCTCCACTGCAAAACGGGCTGTCTCCTTGTCAGCTTCTCATGGGAAGGCAGCTGCGGACAACTCTTCCCGTCGTCGATAAGCTGCTTCTGCCAGAGACACCTGACCTCAAGATAGTGCGGGAGAAAGAAGACCAGAACAGGCAGACCCAGAAGAAGAACTTTGATCGCCTCCATAAGGCTCGGGAGTTTGCCTGTGCTCAAGGACGGCGACAGAGTGTGGGTGCGCGACATGGATAGACCTGGAACTGTTGAAAAACAATTCTACTCGCGCTCCTACCTCGTCAACTCTCGATCAGGCACTGTCCGACGCAATCGAAGTTCCCTCGTGCTTCTGCCCCAATCTGACATTATCTGTTCTCACTCTGTTCCATAAATATACGTTGAACAAACCGGGCCCACTAAAACCTTTGGCCCTGAAAATATGGACATAATTGTAAATCAAGATATGGACATAATTGTAAATCAATCAGTTACATTTTATTTTAATTGATTTTTGTTGTTGTTGACTAAAAAAAACATCTTGGGGGGAGATATAGGATTATGACGCATGTGCCTATGCATCTTTGTATCCATGACGACCTGACTCCCAGGAGGCATTCCAATAAACGGACCTAGGAATGGTAGCCGTGTCTTTGCTTTCCTGAAGCAACTAGATCCTTCTGCCTGTCCTTCTACAGAGGGGGGGGTATGTGGATATGCAGGTGGCTGATCAAGCCGATGCGTGCACGGAATGTGCGGTGACAGCTTGGACAGGCAATGAGGGAGACCTGCCCTTGATTGCTGGCGCGGGCTTTCCATGCCTGCCTCTTCTGTTACGCTGCAGTTGTCCTCCTTTCTTCACTTAAATTGACACCTTTGGATAGAGTAGCGCCATCTAGATCGATCCATAGCAGTTTTCTTCCCATGTGTCAGGGTTGATGTTAAATGCTTTCAAGTGTGTCTTTGAAGCGTTTCTTCAGACCTCGATGAGAACGCTTTCCTTGTTACAGCTCACCTAAGGAGAGTCTCCTGGGTCAGCTGGTGGTCTGGCAGGCGGGCTACATGACCTGCCCATCGAAGCTGAGACAGCATCAGGATGGCGTGGACGCTAGACAGCTCTGCTTGGTCAAGCATCTCTATGTCTGGGATTTTGTCCTGCCATTTTCATATTAAACAATCTTCGAGAATTTTCGGGAAAATTACATCAGTAAAAACTGGACATTTGACAGAAAAAGAAAGAAAGTGGGGTGGATGGGTATGGGGGGGGGGGGATGTCACCAAACAAAAAGCTTTATAAAACGAACACGTACTGGGGGGAAAAAAAACCCCTGTTTAAATGAAAACCCGGTTATGGCCCCAATTTTGGTCTTAACTTTTTTAAAGAATGCCTTTTTCCGGCCTGATTTTTGTCTCGCTTTTTTTCCCCCCCCAAAGCTAATATATGCGCCATTCGTTGGTTTATACTTCACTTTTTTTAAATACTTTAAAAGGGACACAAACACTTAGGACACATCATGTCTCGCCACATGTTTTATACATTTAAAATGGACTACAAACAGCTTTAGGACAAATCATGTCTCGCCACATGTTTTATACATTTAAAATGGACTACAAACAGCTTTAGGACAAATCATGTCTCGCCACAGTTTTATACATTAAAATGGACTACAAACAGCTTTAGGACAATCATGTCCTCGCACAGTTTTATACATTTAAAATGGACTACAACAGCTTTAGGACAAATCATGTCTCGCCCATGTTTTATACATTTAAAATGGACTACAAACAGCTTTAGGACACATCATGTCTCGCCACATGTCGAGAAAATGTGATGTGTTTGTCTGTCGAGTCGACGAACGCCACTTCAGTCATCTTAGGGTTGAGGGGTGGAAGGGGGAGGGTATAGGATTATGACGCATGTGCCTATGATCTTTGTATCCATGACGACCTGACTCCCAGGAGGCATTCCAATAAACGGACCTAGGAATGGAGCCGTGTCTTTGCTTTCCTGAAGCAACTAGATCCTTCTGCCTGTCCTTCTACATGGTGGCAGCGGTGGGATGGACAGCGCATCTCTAAATCACCTGCCTTCTCCCTTCAACCCACTGACGGATCAGTGGGAACCGTGTTCCATCGTTTCGAGCGATTCAGGACTGTGACTGGGCTCAATCAGAAGCCTGACAAGGAGCAGGTCGCTACGCTCTTGTTCTCCATCGGACACTCTGCCAGATGATTTGATTGCTGTTCTTGGAATCGACGAACAAAAAGACAGATACAATAATGTGACTAAAAAGCTGAACGACTACTTCGGACAGAAAACCAACCTCATCTTGGAACGAGCGAGATTCAATCGACGGACTCAGAAAGCGAACGAATCTGTGGAAGATATTTATTTATGATCTGCACAGACTGGCCGGTAAGTGTTCTTACGGCGCACTTCGCGATGAACTGATTCGAGATCGAATTGTTGTCGGTAGTGCGCAATGAAGCTCTAAGTGATCGACTTCAGAGTAAAGACAATCTTTCTTCCCTAGCCGAAGCGATAAGATTCTCCAGACAAACAGAATCACGTCAACGTCGAAAGACGTCATCAAGGAAGAAAAAGAAAATGACGCTGTTCCAGTCTATGACGTCAAGTCGCAGAAGAAAACATCACAGAATAGAACGTCATCAATTCCACGAACAATGATCGAAAGTGTTATACTGTGGCCAATCACCTGATCATCCCAGACGCCTGTGTCCAGCAAAACAAGCAACCTGTCATGCTTGTGGTATCATAGGACACTGGCAATCAGTCTGCAGGAAAAGCCAGTCCCCGACATTTCTTCGCCGACAAAAAAAATCGCGTGCAGCAACTCCAAGAAGAAGACGAAGAAGTGGACCTAGGCCTCATTGGTCAAGTTGGCGGCGACAATGAAAGCTGGAAGGCAAAGATCGACGTCAATGGTCACTGCGTTGACTTCAAGATCGATACCGGCGCTTCAGTATCTATACTCAGCGACAAGAAACGTGGCTCAGTTCTGTCACCCTCAATCCCAAAGGGCGGGCGACTTCGTGGAGCTGGTGGCATCAAGCTACAGCATAAGGGATGGTTTGAGGCCACCCTACGGTACAAAGGCCGAACCTTCAGAGAAACTGTGTACGTTCTGAAAAACCAATCATGCTCTCTGCTCAGCAAAAAGGCATCGGAAAACCTTGGAATAGTGGTAAGAATCGACGGCGTCGACCAAACTGATTCCACCTTCAAAACCGAGTTTCCTCGCCTCTTCACGGTCTTGGACAGCTTCAGCATCCTTACCATATTATGCTCTCGCCCGACGCTGAGCCTGTGTGTGAGTACACGGCAAGAAAGGTCCCTCACCCACTGCTGCCTAAAGTGAAGGAGGAGATTGACAACTATTGGAGCAGGGTGTAATCTCTCCTGTCACCGACCTACAGAGTGGTGCTCGGGCATCGTGGTCATCCAGAAACCCAACGGCAATGTCAGAATCACCGTCGACCTCACCCGTCTCAATAAGGCTGTTAGAAGGGAGGTCACCCCATGGCATCAGTCGACGAAAGTTTAGCAAAGCTCAGTGGAAGCCGGACTTTCACCAAACTAGATGCCAACAGCGGCTTTCATCAAATTCCCCTTGATGAACGGTCCAAACTGCTGACAACCTTTGTCACAACCTTTCGGCAGTTTTGTTACAACCGCCTCGTAATGGGAATCTCCAGCGCCCATGGAGGTGTTCCAACGCACCATGTCTACCATCCTGGAAGGTCTGGACGGTGTCATCTGCCACATGGACGATGTCCTGGTCCATGGACGTGATCAACAGGAACATGACCGCCGCTTACGTGCTGTGTTGGCTCGTCTCCAAGAAGCTGGACTGACCCTCTCAAACGAAAAGTGTGAGTTCTCAAAACAGTCCGTCAAGTTTCTTGGACACATCATCGACGCCACAGGCATCCATGCATGCAACAGCAAAGTGTCCGCCATAACCCATTTCCCCAGAGCCCACAAATATCATTGAACTGCAAGCGTTTCCTGGGGATGGTCAACCAGCTGGCCAAGTTTCTGCCCCGTCTAGCTGACATCACTGCCCCACTACGGCAGTTACTGAAGAAGGACAGCACCTGGCTGTGGGACCACCCCAAGCCAGTGCATTCACCAAGATCAAGATTCTCCTCACCTCGACTCCCTCCTTGCACACTACGACCCCAAGCGTCGCACCATTCTCTCTGTTGACGCGTCTTCCTCTGGACTTGGGGAGTTTCTTTTTCAGATTCAGGATGATGGCAGCCGTCGTCCCGTTTTCTACATCTCTCGTTGCCTCACAGAGACTGAGAAAAACTATGCCGTCATCGAAAAGAGGCCTTAGCAGCTGTTTGGGGCTGTGAAAGACTGTCTGAATACATTCTTGGACTTGACTTCCAACTAGAGACTGACCATAAGCCTCTTGTAACCGCTTCTGGTTCAACAGATCTCTCAAAGTTGCCCCCAAGAATACTTAGATTTCGACTTCGGATGACACGTTTTCTCCCCAACTATCGTTCATGTTCCAGGAAAGGACCAGATCAGTGCTGATGCTTTCTCACGTGCGCCAGCGCTCAATGAATCAAACAACGAGGACTTAGTCAAGAAGTAGAATCTTCTGTCAGCGCTGCGATCACTACTCTTCCTGCAACAACACAACGCCTCGACGAGATCAGACAGCAGGCAGAAAGAAGATGCTGAAATCAGCAGATCAGGAACTACTGCACTCAGGCTGCCGAGTGACAAACCCGATTCCCCTTCTCTGAGACAGTACTGGACAAATCGTCAACACTTCACACATTGTGGACGACCTCCTGCTGTAGACGATCGCCTCGTTATTCCCGAGTCCATGCGTGAAGACATTCTCAACTGCCTACACACGGGCCATCTCGGAGTCACCAAGTGTGTTGCCAGTTCACAGAGGTCAGTGTGGTGGCCAAACATCACTGCCTGCATATCCTCCAAAGTGTCAGACTGCGAAGTTTGTGCCAGAAACAGGCACTTCAGCAAGAGCCCCCTCCTCGCTACTCTCCTTTCCCTGAGCGCCCATGGTCACGAGTTGGAGTCGACCTCATGGAATACTCAGACAAGACATACGTTGTAGCTGTGGACTACTTCTCCAG
>JAFLJL010000815.1:20000-25000 GCA_018398815.1 Conus ventricosus
ACAAACATCCCCACACTCACAGACAGGTATCCATCCATCCCTGCACACCACACACACGTGCAAGCCCTCGCGCGCGCACACATGCGCATACTATACACACAGCACCACACACACACACACACCACGCACACACACACACACACACACGCATGCATATAAACACAAACACAACATACACTCACATGTGCACACGCATGCGCACACAAACATGTACATGCGCACTCTCACCTAATACAAATTCAGAATTCATAGGTAAAAAAAGTTTTGCTTGATAAAGGTTACTGATTTAAAAGATGGATTGACTGGGGAATAAAAGTTTTTTGAGCTCTTGTTTTCACTCTCAAGGTTCTGTACCGGCGTCCTGATGGTAACAGTTCATAATGCTTAGCCAGGACATGGCTATCATCACTGGCTATCTGTCTGGCTTTGTTCAGCACTCTTCTGTCGTACAACGCTTTCAAACTGGTTTGTCTTGCACCCACTACTTTACTACACACACTCACAACATCATTCATCACATTCTTACATCGCAAACTCAAACTCCCATACCAGCACATAAAAAGAAATGGTAAGAACAGATTCAACACAGCATCGATAATAGGTTTGTAGAATCTCAGGAGCAACACCAATATTTCTCAGTTTTTGCAAGCAGAATATTCTAGATTGACATTTCTTGTGTACAGATTCAACATTTTTATCAAAAGTAAGCTTTTTATCTATAACTGTACCTAAATATCGGTATTCATCAACTCTTTCAAAGTTTCTCCATCAATAGTAAGTTTTGAACTGGTGGTGGATCTTTACGGAAATTGATAAGCAGTTGTTGTTTTTTTGTAACATTGAGGTCCAGATAATTTCCTTGCACCAAGAACAGAACTTTTCTACCTCTTCAAAATAATCCGTATCACAATTTGACAAATCTTCAAGAGCAGAATCGTCAGATTACTTGATGACCGGAGTTTTCTCTGTACCTCTGCAATCGTTGGTGTATAAAGTAAGAAGTACAGGGAACAGAACTGTACCCTGAGGAGCACCAGTACAAGTAGTTTGTTCAGATGAGATTGCAGATTGGAAACGAACTGACTGTGTTCTGTTAAGTAAGAAACTCATGATCCAGAGAATGAGTTTCGGATCTACCTGTAAAGTTAACAGTTTCAAGGCCAAGAGATGAGGTTGTATTGTGTTAAAAGCAGAGGAGAAGTCAATGAAGAGAACACGAACAAAAGATTTGGAGTTATTCAAATGAAAGAAAGCATTGTGAAGGAGTGTAAGAATGGCATCATCGGTGCTTCTATGGGTTTATAGCAAACTGGAGGGGGTCAAGTTGTTGATTTTTAAAGGTAAGGAGATGATGAAGAATTTTTTTTTTTTCAAATCATTTCATTACTATTGAATCAGTGCAACAGGACGGTTAATCATTTAATGTGGTAGGATTCTATTTCTTTGGGATGGGGGAGATAGTCGAATTTTTCCAGATGCGAAGAACAGTATATCTTCACAGACCAGTTAAACATTTTACTAAAAACATCACAGAGCTGGGAGGCACATGTCTTTAACAGTCTTCCACAAATATTGTTTGGACCCACTGCCTTCCTAATATTTACCTTAAGAAATAGAGTCTCAACAGTTTTTGCGTCGATCACAAAGTCTTTTCATAGTTCAGTTCTTTCGTCCTTTCCTGTAACTGTGACATAACCCTGTTCAATTCCCCTCCCAGATCATCCCTTTCAAAGCGGCAGTAAAAATTGTTTAGATCGTTGGAAAAGTCTTTTGTTCAACCTTTGTCATCTGGGTAGCAATTGTTTTATTTTTTTTCCTGACCTGTAAGAGTTCTTAAACCATCCCATGCGTCTGCTATTTTTCCTGTCTGAAATTTCTGTTCTACTTTTTTCTATGTTTTCTTTGGTAGGACAGCTCCATTCAATTTCTATTTTCAAGACTCTCTCTCTCTCTCTCTCTCTCTCTCTTCGTCTTCTCTCTCTCTCTCTCTCTCCTCTCTCTCTCTCCACTCCCCCTTCCTCCCTCCCTCCCTTCCTCCCCTCCCCCCCTCTCTCTCTTTCACTCATTTTTTCTCTCGCACGCGCGCGCACGCACTCGATCTCAAAAAACACCCACTGACTTGAGGTGCGCCAAGGCGTCCTGCTATACTCAGCGTGAAGTGAACTAAAGCAGATGAGCTGCTCGCATCCCCAGCGTTTCCTCTGGCATGGAATGACATTAGACAAATCTGACCCTGCCACCCTGCCCCTGACTGCACACTGCTGACATGGGTCATATACCGTCTGTGTTTACAAACTCTTGAAATGGGTCATATACCGTCTGTATTTGCAAACTCTTGAAAGGGTCATATACCGTCTGTGTTTGCAAACTCTTGAAAGGGGTCGTATACTGTTTGTGTTTGCAAACTCTTTAAATGGGTCGTATACTGGCTGTGTTTGCAAACTCTTGAAATGGGTTCGTATACTGTCTGTGTTTGCAAATTCTTGAAAGGGGTCGTATACTGTCTGTGTTTGCAAACTCTGAAATGGGTCGTATACTGTCTGTGTTTGCAAAACTCTTGAAATGGTCGCATACTGTCTGTGTTTGCAAACTCTTGAAATGGGTCGCATACTGTCTGTGTTTGCAAACTCTTGAAAGGGTCATATACCCTCTGCCTTTGCAAAGTCTTTAAATGGTCATGTACCGTCTAGTGTTTGCAAACTCTTGAGATGGGTCCTATGCCGTCTGTGTTTGCAAACTCTTGAAATGTGTGTCTATCCATCAGTGAACCGTGTGTGTCTGTAAACTTTTGAAATGGGTCATATACTGTCTGTTTGCAAAGTTTTTGAAATGGGATCCGTCTGTGTTTGCAAAACTTTGAAAGGGTTATGTGCCGTCTGTGTTTGCAAACTCTTGAAATGTGTTATATAACATCTGTGTTTGCAAACTCTTGATATGTGTTATTATATACCGTTTGTGTTTGCAAACTCTTGAAAGTGGTTATATATTGGTCTGTATTTACAAACTCTTGAAACTGGTTATTAGATACTGTCTGTGTTTGCAAACTCTTGAAATGGTTATATACTGTCTGCGTTTGCAAACTCTTGAAATGGGTTATACACTGTCTGTGTTTGCAAACTCTGAAATGGGTTATATACTGTCTGCGTTTGCAAACTCTGAAATGGGTTATATACTGTCTGTGTTTGCAAACTCTTGAAATGGGTTATATACTGTCTGCGTTTGCAAACTCTGAAATGGGTTATACACTGTCTGTGTTTGCAAACTCTGAAATGGGTTATATACTGTCTGCGTTTGCAAACTCTGAAATGGGTTATACACTGTCTGTGTTTGCAAACTCTTGAAATGGGTTAGATACTGTCTGCGTTTGCAAACTCTTGAAATGGGTTATATACTGTCTGCGTTTGCAAACTCTGAAATGGGTTATACACTGTCTGTGTTTGCAAACTCTTGAAATGGGTTATATACTGTCTGCGTTTGCAAACTCTGAAATGGGTTATACACCGTCTGTGTTTGCAAACTCTTGAAATAAATCATATAGCGTGTGTGTTTGCAAAGTCCTTGAATGGGTCATGTAATAATATCTGTCCATCAGCCAGTTTAAATGAATGGGCCTCTATGACCCAAATATCACACAGTTCTATCCATCACTCAGTGAAATGAATGGGCCTCTATGACCCAAATATCGCACACTTCTATCCATCAGTGAAATGAATGGGCCTCTATGCACCAAATATCACACAGTTCTATCCATCAGTGAAATGATGGGGCCTCTATGATCAATTATCACACACTTCTATCCATCACTCAGTAAAATGAATGGACCTCCATGACCCAAATATCACACCGTTCTGTCCTTCACTCAGTGAAATGTATGGGCCTCTATGATCCAAATATCACACACTTCTATCCATTAGTGAAAGGATTGGGCCTCTATGATCCAATTATCACACAGTTCTATCCATCAGTGAAATGATTGGGCCTATGTGATCCAATTATCACACAGTTCTATCCATCACTCAGTAAAATGAATGGACCTCCATGACCCAAATATCACACAGTTCTGTCCTTCACTCAGTGAAATGAATGGACCTCTATGACCCAAATATCACACAGTTCTATTCATCAGTTAAATGATTGGACCTCTATGACACCAATATCACACAGTTCTATCCATCAGTTAAATGATTGGACCTCTATGACCAAAATATCACACAGTTCCATCCATCAGTTTAATGATTGGACCTCTATGACCCCAATATCACACAGTTCTATTCATCAGTTAAATAAATGGACCTCTATGACCCCCATATCACACAGTTCTATTCATCAGTTAAATGAATGGGCCTCTATGACCCCAATATCACACAGTTCTATCCATCAGTGAAATGAATGGGCCTCTATGACCCCAATATCACACAGTTCTATCCATCAGTGAAATGAATGGGCCTCTATGATCCAATTATCACACAGTTCTATCCATCAGTGAAATGAATGGGCCTCTATGACCCAAATATCACACAGTTCCATCCATCAATGAAATGAATGGGCCTCTATGACCCAAATATCACACAGTTCCATCCATCAATGAAATGAATGGGCCTCTATGATCCAATTATCACACAGTTCTATCCATCAATGAAATGAATGGGCCTCTATGACCCAAATATCACACAGTTCCATCCATCAATGAAATGAATGGGCTTCTATGATCCAATTATCACACAGTTCTATCCATCAATGAAATGAATGGGCCTCTATGCCCAAATATCACACAGTTCTATCCATCAGTGAAATGAATGGGCCTCTATGACACAAATATCACACAGTTCTACCCATCAATGAAATTAATGGGCCTCTATGATCCAAATATCACACAGTTCTATCCATCAATGAAATGAATGGACCTCTATGCACCAAACATCACACAGTTCTATCCATCAATAAAATGAATGGGCCTCTATGATCCAAATATCACACAGTTCTATCCATCAGTGAAATGA
>JAFLJL010000815.1:32500-43639 GCA_018398815.1 Conus ventricosus
GGGGGTGTGAGGGGCTTCTTGGGTGTAGGTGGGTTGGAAGGGGGTGGATGGGTGGGTGTGGGGTGGGGGTGGAGGGTCGGTGGGGGTGTGAGGGGCTTCTTGGGTGTAGGTGGGTTGGAAGGGGGTGGATGGGTGGGTTGGGGGTGGGGGGGGGAGGGTCGGTGGGGGGTGTGAGGGGCTTCTTGGTGTAGGTGGGTTGGAAGGGGGTGGATGGGTGGGTGTGGGGTGGGGGTGGAGGGTCGGTGGGGGGTGTGAGGGGCTTCTTGGGTGTAGGTGGGTTGGAAGGGGGTGGATGGGTGGGTGTGGGGTGGGGGTGGGGGGGTCGGTGGGGGGTGTGAGGGGCTTCTTGGGTGTAGGTGGGTTGGAAGGGGGTGGATGGGTGGGTGTGGGGTGGGGGTGGGGGGGTGGTGGGGGTGTGAGGGGCTTCTTGGGTGTAGGTGGGTTGGAAGGGGGTGGAGGTGGGGTGGGTGGGGGTGGGGTGGTGGGGGGTGTGAGGGGCTTCTTGGGTGTAGGTGGGTTTGGAAGGGGGTGGATGGTGGTGTGGGGTGGGGGGGGTGTGAGGCTTGGGTAGTTGGTTGGAAGGGGTGGATGGGTGGTGTGGGGTGGGTGAGGTCGGTGGGGGTGTGGGGCTTCTTGGGTGTAGTTGGGTTGGAAGGGGGTGGATGGGTGGGTGTGGGGAAGGGGTGGCTGCTGAAGGAGAGGGTGAGGGTGGCGGGGGGCGATTTGGAGGGGGGGGGGGGGTGAGTCTAGTTAGAATGTCGATAGTTCACCTGACCACAGAGGAAAAGGGAGGGGGCAAGGCGGGGTGGGTGGGGGGGGGGGGGGGGGGGGGGGGGGGGGGGGGGGGGAGCAGGGGACTGGTGGAGGATGGGGTTGAGAAAGTTGCAAGGAAATTGAAGAATGAAACAAAACAAGTAAAACCAACACACACACACACACACACACACACACACGTACACACACTGGTGATAGACCTTTTATTCGCATGGTCCTTGAGAATATATTATCAGCAAATGCTTCTGCCTTTTCCGCTGAAGTTGGAAATGTGTTATTGTCCAGTTTATTGGGACATCGAGGAAGATTTATAAACCCGTATTTCTTGTCCCGAAATGTTTTCCACACTTTCTGAAAATCTTTACGCTGAGAACTCTCCTTATCACAGAGAGATGTCCAATATAAACGTTGGATTGGCTACAACTCTGTTTGAATGTGCGTTGGCTCCCTTCATTTCTTCATTGCCTTTTCTATCCTATAGGAATGTGCACTTGAAACATTCAACATTTGATGTTTTTTTTCTGTTTTTTTTTTCACTTCCTCAGACTTAATATAGACAGCTTCGAAAAGAGGAAGAAAGAAACACCCTATGTTAAGCCACATACAACTAGTGATCTTTTTGTCAATGCACCTATTACAATACATGAGATGAATGATGCTCTTTTTTCATTAGCTAACAAAACATCATCTGCAGGGTTAGACGCAATTTCAAACGATATGCTAAAATACCCACCAAATGATTTCATAATTGTTTTGCAACACTATTTCATTAGATTTGGTCAGAGGGTATTATGCCAGGAATATGGAAGCAGCCAGTAATAATTCCCTTGTTTAAAAACAAGGTCAATCTGCAACAAATGGAAATACTTATGGACCAATGGCTTTAACCTCTCACGTCTCTAAACTAATGGAAACAAATAGTTCTGAACAGACTGATATATTATTGTGATAAATAGGACGTAATACCACACAATCAAGCCGGTTTTCGAAAAGAAAGACCAGTCATCGAACGTATAGTTAAAATAACCAAACAATTTAAAAACCAATTCACAAAAAAGCGTTTTGGCTACGTTTTTTTATGTTGGAAGAGCTTTCGATAGTGTTTGGCATGCCAGATTGTTATTCAAATTAAGAAACAGTCTATAAGAAACATAGTCTATCTGGCAATCTTTATTACTCTATCGGAGAATTTGTTCAAGACAGAAAGCTACAAGTCAAAGTAGAAAATTCGTACTCTGAATTTGAATAATTTCAAATGGGAATTCGACAAGGCTCAGTGATAACTCCAATGTTGTTTAACATTTTACTCTGTGATTTTCCAAAACATATAAGCAAAATATCACAGCTGTGCAGTATGCTGACGATCTGTGCATATGGATGAGTATTCTTAAAAGAACACTTAATTTCTGCAGAGAACTTTACCAAAATGAATTCGACAGTCTTGGTAGATACATGTTTGAGAATGGTCTAATGCTCTTTTTGTGAGAAAACATATATGGTGTTATTTAGTAATGGCGCTGATACAAGCGATTTACTCTCTTTTAAAATGGTGCCGTCACACTTGACTACAAACCTTTAGTTACATTTTTAGGAGTATATTTTAACATCTAAATTAACGTGGAACTTTCATACCCAGTACCTTCTCCACAAAGCTAGAAAAACACTTAACCTTTTTGAAAATTATCAGTAAACAGAGCTGGTGTCAGAAACACTTTAAAACATTTAGCCACGTCATTGGTCCGATCAAAATTATGCTATGCACAAGAGGCTTTCTTCAGTGCCCCTGATCACTTGTTACAAAAGCTGGAAAGCATTGACAGTAAAGCATATACATTGTGCCATGGTCTTCCGTTCCATGCACGGTATTGAATATCCTTTTCTTTACCTGAAGTCAATTCATTATTAAAGCAAACCGTCTGGTGCCGATTCAGAAAACACTACAAAAATATGTTGCTTGGTGTGGATGATGAAAATACTCATTTAATTAATTATGAACATATAAACAGCATTCCTCATTTAGAAGTGAAAAATATGTACCAGTACAGAAATTTCATTTCTATATTGATACATTGTAACTTGATGCCTCAAAACCTAAAATACATAAGAAGCAAAATGTATTTGTGGAGAACGAAGAATAAGCAGCAAACATCTGCTGTTTGACTGTTTACCTCTTCAAGCTCATTTACCACCATTTTCAGGCATGTCTTTGTTGGATGTCTTTTCACATTTAAAGCTTGCCTTCAATGCTGTTGTTGGTTTTGTTTTTTCTTTAATTTGTTGTCCAGTTAAGCATTTACTTTAATATTATTTGCAGGTATGTTGTAGGGATGTTTAGAGGGGCATTTATATGCACTTAGATAACCACATTATGCGTACACTTACATAGTCACAGACATTTATGCACCTCTCTCTCTCTCTCTCTCTCTCTCTCTCTCTCTCTCTCTCTCTCTCTCCCCTCTCTCTCTCTCTCTCTCTCTCTCTCCTCTCTTATATATATATATATATATATATATATATATATATATATATAAAAATAGACCAGGAGTTATATGTTAGTGAGTTTCCCTCCATTTTGGGAGGATGTCTCCCTCTTGGAGAATATAAGCTTGCTGAAGGCTCATTTTGAGAAGCATTTATTTTATTTTTCCCCATTCACCCACTCATGCACATACTGTTAGTTAGGCAGAATCATCTACCACTGCAGATATGAATGCGTATCTCCCCCTATTTCTTCAATCTAAGACATAAGAGCAAGCTTTGTTTATAATTCAATATTTCTTGCAGTCATTGCAACACCAGCTGCTCTGTAAGTTGCTGGAACGGTGCGGTACTTATCCTTGGAATTTATTAGTTTGTTGTATTTTAGTCCTTGCGGATTCATTCCAAGAACTAGCCCTCAGCACTTGTGTCTTAGAGGATATCGTTTTATATTTTCTATTTTTCACAAGAAAATGTAGTTTGTTTTGCTCTTTTATGATTTTCTTTGCTTCTTAGATGGCACCTTTGGTTGGTTTTTTGAAAACTCAACAAACATACTACGGTATTGCACACCAACCTTTTCTGGGATTGCATTCTTCTTAAAACTGAAAAGGCAGAGGAGTCAAATTACCACTTTCCGCGTCACTGAGGAGAAACCACCAAGTTCGAAATATCGGTATATGACCAGGAGTTATATGTTAGTGAGTTTCCCTCCATATAGGAGGATGTCTCCCTCTTGGAAATATAAGCTTGCTGAAGGCTCATTTGAGAAGCATTTATTTTATTTTTCCCCATTCACCCACTCATGCACATACTGTTAGTTAGGCAGAATCATCTACCACTGCAGATATGAATGCGTATCTCCCCCTATTTCTTCAATCTAAGAATAAGAGCAAGCTTTGTTTATAATTCAATATTTCTTGCAGTCATTGCAACACCAGGCTGCTCTGTAAGTTGCTGGAACGGTGCGGTACTTATCCTTGGAATTTATTAGTTTGTTGTATATATATATATATATATATATATATATATATACAACAAACTGTCTTGGAATTTATTAGTTTGTTGTATATATATATATATATATATATATATATATATATATTATTATATACAGAAAAAGAAACACCCGAAGGTGCTGGGGAGGGCCCAGAGAAGCACTGTCTTCGCCTGCCTTTAGAGCAGTCCTGTACCACCCTTGGAGGCCTGCGCTGTGTTGACGATGGGTACAGGCACGCACAGGACACTCCATTAAGATATCAAGGGACATAACTGCTCCTGAACAGAGGTAAATTAGACTACAGGATGCAGCCCATAACAGCCTTAAAGTAGCATCCCCCATGGGTGTACCAGCCCGTATTTCATGACTGCAGAGCCCACCGGCGAACACCACCCTCCAGCTGCCGAGCACACCCCAAGACCCAACCACCCCCGCCCACGGACAGATGAAGACAGTGCCACTCCAGACACAGCCAAGCTTTCGCCATACGGTCTTATGTGCCCTCAAGAGAGAATCCAAAGTTGTAGTCTTTCCCACTGTCAACAGGACTTTCCCTGTGGTCAGTGGGTCTTTCCTCACCGTCACTGGACCTTTCTCCAGGGTAAGCCTAGTTAAGGCAAAGAAGAAAAAGAAACACCCGAAGGTGCTGGGGAGGACCCAGAGAAGCACTGTCTTCGCCTGCCTTTAGAGCAGTCCTGTACCACCCTTGGAGGCCTGCGCTGTGTTGACGATGGGTACAGGCACGCACAGGACACTCCATTAAGATATCAAGGGACATAACTGCTCCTGAACAGAGGTAAATTAGACTACAGGATGCAGCCCATAACAGCCTTAAAGTAGCATCCCCCATGACATTTTTGCACCTCTCTCTCTCTCTCTCTCTCTCTCTCTCTCTCTCTCTCTCTCTCTCTCTATATATATATATATATATATAATATATATATATATAGGATGAATATGATTAAAAAGCCTAAATGACTTTATATATTTTTATATATATATATCCATCCCTCCCCCTCTCTCTCTCCCTCCCCCCTCTCTCCCCCTTACTCCTCCCACCTCTCCCTCTCCCCCCCCTCCCTCATCTCTCTCTGTCTCTCACCCCCTAACAGGGCCCCAAGCCATTCCGTGCCCCAACCCCTCCACGCTGAAGGAGAGCGAGCAGTGCCCGGCCCCCCTGGAGTGCACGGTCTACCTCTGGAAGACCTCCGCCTGGGGCCGATGCAGCGCGGGGGGAAGCGAACCCTCGGCCCCCGGAGTGCCGCCAGCGGCCCCCCCCTTCACCGCTGTGGGCCCGGCAGCCAGACCCGCGAGGTGGGCTGTTACAGCGCCGCCAACGTCCGGGTCAGCGAGGTCAAGTGAGTGACCGGCCGGTGTCGTATATAATACTGTCGCTCATAAAATCGTGTCGCAGCGACAGTATTTCCCGGGAAATACTGCATTTTATGGACAGCTACAATATTCTATAGGACATTTTTCGTGAAAAGTTGTCGCGCGACAATTTTTCCAGCAAATATTGTCGCTGCAACAGTATTTCACGTGAAATGCTGTCGCTGCGATACAATTCCACGGCGACAGTATTATATACGACACCCGGCCGGCTTGTCCGGCATGAGAGGAGAGTTGGGGGTGAAGGGGTGGGTGGGGTGGGAGTGGGTGGGGGTGAAGGGGAAGGGTGGAGGTGTAGAGGAGGGGGTGGATAAGGAGGGGTAAAGTTTGTGTACATGTATGTGTGTGTGTGTGTGTGGCGGGGGGGGGGGGGATGTGTGTGTGTGTGTGTGTGTGTGTGTGTGTGTGTGTGTGTGTGTGTGTGTGTGTGTGGTGTGCTGTTGTCCTTGTTGTTGTTGTTGTTGTTGTTGTCAAATGACGTCAAAACGCACGGGAGGAGCGGGGATGGTGGGGGTGGGGGGAAGGGGGAGGGGGGTGGTAGTGCAAGTAAAGCAAAGAAAAGCACACCACCAGCAAAGACCATGTGCGCCACTTCTTCACGATTCGCAATGGCTGCAACACACATAATCACCTTAGCTTCTTTTTCAACAAAAGAAAAAGCAAATTGATGAACTATCGGGGAGGGGGGGGGGGGGGGGGGGATGAGGCGGGGGGGGGGGGGGGTGTACAAAGAAAATAAATCACAAGGAAAAGGAACAAAACATACCCAAATCATAACTTGAGAGCGAGCGAGAGAGAGAGGGGGAGAGAGAGAGGGGGGGGGGAGGGGGAAGAGAGAGAGAGAGAGAGAGAGAGAGAGAGAGAGAGAGAGAGAGAGAGAGAGAGGAGAGAGAGGAGAGAGAATACGAATACGAATACGAATATTTTTATTGAGGGTAAAATGGATAAGCTTACAGCTTTTTTACACCATGCCCTCAAGAACAACAACAGTAACAAACGATTTCAAATAAATATATACTTGATGCACGAAAAGGAAACAATGAACAAGCTTATAACGACGAACATGATTAACATAAATATTACCTAGTAAGAAGGGTTAGGTCACAATTTAGGAATAATGTACATTCAGGAAAAGAAAGAAAGAAGAAACGAAAATAAGCATGTGCGCTCGTGCACACACACACACACACACACACACACACACACCACACACACACACACACACACACACACACACACACACGCCACACACACACACACGCCACACACACACGCACGCACGCACGCATGCACGCACGCACGCAGGCACACACACACACACACACACACACACACACACACACACACACACACACACACACACACACACACACACACGCGCGCGCGCGCACTCACGGGCACACGCACGCACGCGCGCACGCACGCACACACACATATAAACACATGCACACACTCACACACACACACACACACACACACACACACACACACACACACACACACACAAAACACACACACACGCACGCGCACGCACACACACACACACACACACACACACACACACACACACACACACACACACACCACACACACACGCACGCACAAGCGTTTTCATGCATTTCCGCATACATAATCACTTCAGATGCTCGCCTCCTCCACACAAACACCATCGTATACCACCAAACACTTACAGTATAAGCACATGATCAATTCAAGTCATATGAAAATGCATAAAAGGACCCATCAAGTTGAGGTTGTTGTATATTATGTTACTCAACATGTTTGGACTTAAAAGTGTTCTATCAAATGTGAGTGGTATGCCCTCCTAAATGACAAAAGGCTTGATTTACATTTAATGTGGTCTTGCATATCATTCCATAATTTGCTTCCAGAATAAATGAGAGAAGACATAAAAAGATTGGTTCTTGGGAGCGGAATGCGGATATTACGTTTGTTACGAACATTATGGATGGGAAATTTGTTGTTGAGATAAGCAGGCGTTAAATTGTTCACAATTTTAAACATGAAAACAGCTTTGTTGTAGCGACATTTAAGACTGAAGGGAGAATGTCTAATTGTTTATAATCTACAGCGACAAGAGAAGAGGATTTAAGAAGAATTAGTTTGTGAGAGCGTCTGTATAAGCTGTCAAGAGGTTTTAAGCAATTTTGACTGGCCTGATCCCAACATGTTATACATAATCAATATCTGGCTGGATGTATGCACGAAAAAATAGCTTTCTGGTATGTTGATCAAGAAAATGTTTTATTCTATTCAACTGGAATGTTTTCTTGGAAAGTCTTTTGCAAAGCATAGAAATATGTTCGGACCAGGATAGGTTATTGTCTATAGTAAGTCCTAGTAATTTGTAGAAACTTACTTCTTCTAATGCTTTATCACTAACTTTTAACTCCGGTAATTTATTCTTAATGTTCTGTCTTTTCTGTCTTGTTGTAACTAGCATGAATTTGGATTTATGAGGATGAATTGCCATGTGATTTTCTTCCGTCCAGGAAACAAGCCTTAGTATATCATTTTGTAAGGAGGCGCATACTGCATCAGAGCTTTTATTTTCATTGTAAATGGTAGTGTCGTCTGCAAAAAGTTCGCAAGAGGATATCAAATGAAGTGGAAGGTCATTTATATAGATTGAAAATAATATAGGACCCAGAACCGATCCCTGGGGAACTCCATATTTGTTCGAAGCAACAGAAGATAAAGTGGAATCTTGAAAGACTGCTTGTCTTCTGTTATGAAGAAAAGATGCTATGAGTTTTAGGAATTATCATTCAAACCGTACATAGTTAACTTTTTAGAGAGGATACTGTGATCAATGGTGTCGAACGCTTTCGCAAAATCAACAAAAATTGCACCAGTAAGTAAGTCATTGTTTATATTTAAATGCCATTTCTCAATAAGATTAGTCAGCATTGTATGGCACGAATGATTCCTTCTAAATCCATTCTGATTTGGGTGAAATAAGTCATACTTTGTAAAATGGCACTGTAGATTGTGTTTGATATGTTTTTCAAGAGGTTTAGACAGAGCAGATAGTATAGATATGGGTCTATAATTAGAGGGGTCAGATGGATCACCGGACTTAAGAACAGGCAAAACTTTAGCGTCTTTGAAGGCTTGTGGATAGTAACATTTTTCAATACATAAGTTATAAATATATGTAACACAATCAGAGATAACGGGCGCTGATATCTTCAAAATTTTACTGTCTAACCCATCCAAACCACGGGAACTAGATGGTTTTAGTATACTTAACTCCTTGTGCACTTCATGGACGCCTATGTATGGAAAATGGAGTTTGTCAACGATATTTTTTGACTCGCAGAAACATTTCAGTGGATTTAAATTATTAGCCTGTGTGTTGTTTATCTTTATTGTTCTCTCTGCCACAGTAGTAAAATGTCTGTTCAGATATTCAACAGATAAATTGGACGTATAAGAAGCAGATGGCGGTGATGTTTTCCCGGACAACTGATTTATAGCCTTCCAAATAGATTTGAATCTTGTTTTGATGAAATTAAATCACTAAAATACCTCTTCTGTGCGGCTCTTTTCATCTCAGTGACTTTATTCCGTTGTTGCCTAAATTTCTTGTCTTTCCCTGTTGTTTGTAATAAATTGTCACGAATTTTTATTTCAGCATCTATTTCTTTTGTTAACCACGGTGGTTTCTCGGTTAATTTAACACGTTTAGTCCGAAGCAAGACATGCTTATTGAAAATAGGAACAAAAATCTTGTACCAAGCAGCAAGTGCATCATCAGGATGATTGTATTGAAAGAGAGAGAGAGAGAGAGCGAGAGAGAGGGGGAGGGGAGAGATGGGGAACAGAGAGAGGGAGTGAGATGGGAGAAAGAGAATGAAAGAGAGAGAGAGAGAGAGAGAGAGAGAGAGAGAGAGAGAGAGAGAGAGAGAGAGAGAGAGAGAGAGAGAGGGAAGAGGGGGAAGAGAGAGAATGGGAGAGATAGAGAGAGAGCGAGAGAGCGAGAAAAAAATGGGGAGAGAGAGGGGGAAGAGAGAGGGGGAGTGAGAAGAGAGAAAGAGAAAGAGAAGGAAAGAGAGAGGGGGGAGAGAGAGAATGAGAAGGAGAGAGAGAGAGAGAGAGAGAGAGAGAGAGAGAGAGAGAGAGAGAGAGAGAGAGAGAGAGAGAGAGAGAGAGAGATGGAGGAGGGAGAGAGAAGGGCAGAGCAAAAGAGTTCATCAGTAATTATGTCAGTCTGTTTAAATCAATGGTATCTTATCATTTGTATTCAGTAGTAGACATGGTCACTAAACTCCGTCATTCGTACCCTTTACAAGTTCATTGGGTCTAAGGTCGATGTATATAAACGTTTTCTTTGTTCACTCGGGGACAAAAATGATGATAAAAATAGTAAATAAAATGAAATCAAATAAATATGTAAACAGATTACTTACTAACGAACGAACTAACTAACAAACTAACTAACTAAATAAATGTAGGGGGTGCAGGCAAAGACAGATGTTGGGAGCTTCACGACCCAAGGGACAGCAGCCAGCCCAAAAAGAACGCAGGGGAAAACGAAGTAGAGTTTCTTCCCTTCTAGTTTACTCCCCCCGAGGCCGAGTAACCAACTATCAGGCTGAGAGAGCTCCAGCTATATATAGATATGGGCCTCGCGAGGCAGGCGAGGAACGACCTATCAGGCTGACAGAGCTCCATCTATATATATAGATATGGGCCTCGCGAGGCAGGCGAGGAACGACCTATCAGGCTGACAGAGCTCCATCTATATATATAGATATGGGCCTCGCGAGGCAGGAACAGACAGAAATTTGTGCTGCGCTTTCTGCCGCAGCTTCCGTGTTGTCTGGCTCGCCGTCCTTTCAAAGCATTCAAACGAAATTACTATTCATGAAAACCTCAGAACCCAAGAAATAAAATGAAGCATGTCACTGTTGATAATGTAGTTGTGCTAACTAACGATTTAAGTCGGACAATGAACCCACTTTTGATGAGCCTGTGCTACAGTTTTCTCCTCTTTTTTTTTCTTTTGTTTGTTTGTTTGTTTGTTTTTTGGGGTTTTTTTCCCCTGTAGAGTGTCCACAATCATCAAGTTGATTATTCTGACACTTGCGTGTATATGACCGTTTTTTATCCCGCCATTAAGGCTGCCAGCTGGCGCTTCATTCAGTCGTTTCCCGTGTCATCCATTCAGTATCGTTCAATATCGATCACTCATTTTCCTTACTTCCTTCATTCTTTCCATTTCTCACGCAGGGTGCATGCTATGTGTAACGTGTCATCCATACCAACGGCCAAACTGGCCTACTCTTCCGAAAGTTGGTGATGGGATTTTACGTGTGTGCAAGATGTTATGCATGCGTTCACACACGGAACCTCGGTTTATAGTCTCATTCGAAGGACTGTATGGGAAATGGAGTCAGAACCAATGTTAACTCCGAGGGAAAAATCCCCCTGTACCGAAACGCCCCGGCGGAGGTTCGAACCCGCAACCCCAG
>JAFLJL010000816.1:0-40000 GCA_018398815.1 Conus ventricosus
TCCTTCCCCTTTTAAAATTTTTTAATTAAAAAAAATTTTTAAATTTTTCCAAAAATTTACCCCCCAAACTATCGCCCAAATTATTTTTTTTTGTTTTTTTAAAAAAACAAAAAAGTAAACAAAACAACAAACGCCCCAGTACGTCGTGGGTCGAGCGGCCCATACTTTCAAGAAAAAACCCTTGAGCCCCGTACTTTCGTGGGCCCGAGCGGCCCCATGCTTTGAAACAGAAAAAACCTTGAGCGCCTTTACGTCGTGGGTCCAAGCGGACCCAGCTTTTTAAAGACACAGAAACAAAAACCTCCCGTTCGCAATCCTTTCCCCAAAGCGCTAGCCTCAGCAGAATGGCGACATAAAGACATAAAAAAGCGACTGTGCGAATGCGAAAGGGGCCCAAAATTTTTGCACAGTGGGGGGAAACGCTCTCCCCACGTGTCTCTGGGACTGCAAGTCCGACGTCGAATTCATCAGATCGCTTTCTAAATAATAAAAATTGAATTTTTATATAACAGACTCCCCAAAAGATGCTCTTTTTTGCTTTAAAAAAAATTTTACAATACATGTATACAGGGACAACTAACGTTTTTGGAAAGCAGAGGTGCAGTGCCCAATTAATCAGAGAATGTGTTTTGGATTGTAGGCCTACACACTTTTTTGTAACGGTACTGTATAAAGAAAACCGACGTCTCTTTTTTTTTTCCAGCAGCGGGGCCAGACCTGGTAACATAAACATCCCCCCTGGTCTCCAGCTTCTTTTGGCCATTGTGAGTGGTGTGGGCGGCGGGGCGGTGCGCGTTGATTGTGAGTGTGTCGGGTGCTTTGCGGGAGGGCAAACTTGCCAAATTTTCCCCTTTATTGTCTGTTTCATACAGGGAAAAATAATTTATCAGCTTATCCCCTAAAAATCAAATTTTCCCCTTTCCCCCGTTCCCCCTGTGGTTTGAAAGAAGGGAAAATCTTCGAGGCTCTAAACATCGAAAATTTGGCAAAGTTTTTGGGGGGGGTTTTAGGGGAAAGTTTTCATTTGGACTGTTTTGATCATTTCCTTTTGTCTACCATACATTGAAAATCCTAAAAAATTTTTTCAAATTTTTTTAATGGGTTTGGGCGAAAGTGTCCAGGGGACAACTTTAACGAAAGGGGAACACCCCAGTTTTTAAATTGGTTTCCCTATTTTTTGGGTTTTTTTTTAAAATCTCTTCTCTTCTCTCTCTCTCTCTCTCTCTCTCTTTCTCTCTCCTCCTCTCTCTCTTCTCTCTTCTCTCTTCTCTCTCTTTTCTCTCTCTTTTCTTGCTTAGATCAAATGCCCCCCTACCAATTTTTTCCACGACACAACGCCCAAAATTTTTCCCCCTTTCCACGTAGGCCTACCCATTGTGTTAGCAATCGTTTTTAATAAAAAAAAAGGGCGACAGAAAATAGCGCAAGCTTTAAAACAGTCCCTGTGGATGGGCAATGACTTTTTTTCAGGGAAATGTTGTGGGTGTGTGTGTGTGTGTGTGTTTTGTGTTGTGGTTTTGGTTTTGTGTGCGGGGCGTGCGTGCGTGCGTGGGGTGCGTGCTGCGTGCTTTGCTTTTGCTTTGTGCGTGCGTGCCGCGTGCTTGCGTGTGTGCGTGCAATTTGGTGTGTGTGTGTGTGGGGTGTTTTGGGTGTGTGTGTGTGTTTTTGGGGTTGTGTTGAGGAGGGGAGAGAGAGAGAGAAAAAGAAGAGGGGAAGTGAGAGAGAGGGGAGAGGAGAGAGAGAGGGGAGAGAGAGAGAGGGAGAGAGAGAATGTGAAAATGTGTGCGAGTGATTTCTCAGCCTCCCTGAACAAATTTAAGTCTCTTTACAAAAGTGGAAATTTTTTTTGTTTTTTTCGTTTTTTTGTTTTGTTTTTTTTTGGGCCAAAAAAAGAGGACAGTGTGAAGCCCCAAAAAAGAAGAGGTGGATTTTGGGCCCTTAGGAAAAAAAAAAAAGAAAAAAAAAAAAAAAAAAAAAAAAAAAAAAAAAAAAAAAGAAAAAAAAAAATTACCGCCTTAGGTGCTCATTGACCCGAAAAATGTTTGCCCCCCCCCCCCCCCAAAAAAAAAAAAGTCTTTTACTAAACCTAAAAAACCATTTTTTGACAGGAAATGTACTGTGTGTGTGTAGGGTTTTCCCCCCTTTTCAGAGTGAGTGGCCTTTACATTCTGTTTTGGGGAGACTTATTGTTGAGTGTTCGGTGTAAATTCTTCACTGGGGGCTTGTTATTAAAAAATTAGGCGGGAAACTTTTTTTAGAAAGCTTAAAAAATGCATCAAGTCGGTTACATGTGGGCCCTTACAGTCCTCCAAAACCGCGCCCCCCTCTTTCTGCCCCCATAAATTGTGTGCTGGGTCAGTGCTTGTGTTCAGGGGCCCATCATTGTGTCCCCTGGGTAAAATTTGAAATGTGTTCAGTGTCCATCATTTTTTGTGCTGGGTACAGAGCATGTGTTCAGTGTCCATCTTTTGTGTGACTGATAAATTTTTTAAATATGATGGAGCAGTTTCCTTAAAATGAAAAAAGATTTTTTTAAATGGGTTTGACTTCAATGAGATTTTTAAAATAAAAAAGCAAATGGACCCAAACGAAAAGTGTTTTTTAAAATTTCCATCGTTTTATAAAAACACCCCCCAGAGTAACCCCAACTTAAAGACAATCATTGACCATTTTCTATGTCTAAAAATAAAAATTTTAAAAATACTAAAAAGCTTTTTGTACCAGTCTTCTTTTTTCTAGTGTTTAATTACCAGTGTGTTTTTTACTTTGGTCAAAAACATGGAGGAAAACCCCAAAACCGGGCCCAAAAAACCCCAAAACCTTTTTGTTCTAAATTTTAAAACGAACAAAACTTTTTGCTTGATTTAATGAACTCTTGAATTTTAATTCAGTATAAAAATATTGCTGATCCAGATTCAGCGATTGACTTTTGGATCAAAAATTTTTACAAAAGGGTTATAACAGGGACTTTGCTGGGTTAAAAAACAATCAGGGGTAAAGAATTTTCCCAAAAACCACCGTGGTACATAAAAAGATTACGGGAGGCATGTTTCCTTAGAGACCTTTTGAAAAAACATGGTAGGAAAAAGAATAAGATCACAAAGAAATGCAAAAAAACTTCAGAAGCGCGGGGAAAAAAACCTAAATACTACGCGAGTTATTAATTTCCCAAAAAAACCCAAAAAAGGGTTTGGAAGAATTTTAAACCGGCTTAACAATAACAGTTCTTCTTCAAAAATAAAACTGTTTATAAAAGGTTTTTTTCTCCCTGAACAATTTAAACTCTACTTCTCGATTTATTCCAGATACTTGTTATAGGGTATTAAAACTCTAATAAACCCTTTAAAGAACTCATCAATTTTGCCCAGGGACAAAAAAATCCAGTCTAAAACAAACACATTCCATCAAAAACTGTGCACGAGGTGTATCAGTACCTACTTCACTAAAACAGCCCGGAACACGGGGGGAATTAGTTGGCTTTGATGGAAAAATTCTGAAACTCTCGGCTCCCGGTTTAATGACAGTTAAGGGTATATCTTAATCTGTGATAGAAAAAAGTTTTTTTCCCTAATGCTTTCCCAAAAAAGAAAAAGTTTTTCCCATAAATAAATCTGGTGAAAATTACTGATCCTTAAAACACAAAACCAATATCAATCTTCCTATCCCTTTTCCAAACCCCCCCTAAAAAGCTTTTAAAAATAAAAAAATCCTTCATCACTTCAAAAAGTACGATTTGCTCCTTTCCCGGACGGGTCGGGTTTCAGACAGAACATTCCTGCCTTTTCTGCATTAACCCAATCTTGTAGATGTGTGGTTAATGATATTAATAACAACGATAAATTTTGGTGTCTTATTCGTTGATTTTAAAAAAGCATTCGATTTTCAATTTACCAAAAATTCCCCTTTTTCGAAAAATTTCCCGATATACCCTCTTTCAAAATCCGCCCCTTTTCCTTCAGAGAATTTTTAAAATGTTCTTTTTGGGGTCACCCGCTCTCACCCGGGGCCCCCGGCCCGGGTTTTGAGCTGCCGGAAACCAGAAACAGCAAATTTCGGGTTTTCCTAGTAAACCCCACAAAACATACATACGGGCCGGGGTTTTGAGCTGCCGGGGCCGAAAAGACATATTAAAGTTCTCTCCTGTAAACCTTCAAAAAAATACATTTCTGTGCAGGGTTTTCCGTTTTTTTAAACCCCACAAAACCCCCGCAGGCTGGGTTTTTTTTTAAAGGCAGCCCGTTTAAGCGCAGGGACTCCCAGAGTTTCCAAAAGAAACTTTAGGGGCAAACTAGCGGTCTCCACTCATGCACGTTGGATTTGTAAAGCGGAGTTAAAATTCCCCTAGGCAGTTTGGTTTGCGAGATTTTTAAAAAGTGGTTTTTAAAAGGGGTCTTGCTCAGTTATTCCCCAACCCGCAAAAACGCGGCAGCACTGCAAGCTTTTCGGGGAAACTAGGCAAGTGATCATCTGTGATCACTTGACCCAGTTTTTTTTTTTTTTTTTTTTTTTTTTTTTTTTACTTTTTTATTCTCAATTGAAACCCCCTTTTTTTTTTAAACATTTTTTAAATTTTTTCTTTTTTTTAAAATTTTACTTGACCATAGTTGATTGAGGTTTTCGCGCGGGGACACCCCTGTTTAGGCCAAAGCAAGGGTGGGGCCTTGTTTGTTCCGCTTTTTTTGTTTGTTGGGTTTTGTGTGTTTTGGCCTACCCCCCACATGCACACCCCCCCCCCACCCCACGCACCCTCCCCCCCCCCCCCCAGGACTGTTTTGGGGTGTTTGGGTTTTTTGTTTGTTTGGTTTGTTTTGGTTTTTTCCTACCCCACGCTGACGTCCCCCACCCCCCCCACGCAGCACGACCCCCTCCCCCCCACGGATGCCCCCAACCCAAATTATCCAAAAGGTTTTTAACTAAGTCACTCCAAGTCATTTAAGTTCTTACTCAAAGTTGTCCTCAAGTCATTCACAAGTTTATCCTAAGTATTCACAAGTCATTTCCCCAAGTGTCCTCAAGTTTCAAAGGGCACTTTTAAATTTTTAAAATGAAATGTCCCCCAAGTCATCCCCAAGTTCTTTCCCAAATTAAACCCAAAATCATAACTAAGTATCCTTAAGTACGCCAAGTTCTTATTCAAGTTATCTTTTTAATTAAACAAAAAAAATACAAACTATGTTTTTTTTTCTTAAAAAGTTGGTGTTTAAAATAAATAAAACAACACCTCAAAAAACGCGTATCGTTGAGGATGTTTTCTTAACGCCCTTGGTTTTGAAACGGGGGCAGCTAGATTTAAGAAGTTCTTACATCCTAAGCAACCCCATTTATTACAATTCTGGGGCTTTGGAAATGTTTTTTTTTATAGACTCCATGTCTTTATTTATTGACTTCATCATTTTAAAAAAATAATAAACGCCCTGTTTTATCAAAATTTAAAATTTTAAATTCTTAAAAATATTATTGCTTATAAAAGGTCAAAAAATTTTTGTTTTTTTTAAATTTGGGGGTTTTGGGGGTGTGTTGTCTTTTCTGTATTTGTGGTTCAGATTTTTTTTTATTTCTTTTGTTTTTGTTGTTGTGTATATATTTTTAACCGTAAAAAACTGCCCCAGCGCAGGGAATTGGGGCCAAAAAAGGGGAACAGTTTTTAAGTTCAAAATTCCCTGAAAATTTGGGCCTTTGGGTTAACTTGGGTCTTGTTCTGGGAAAGGCATTGGGGTCAACTGTTTTGGCCCTTGGCGGTGTTAGTTTTCATTTTTTAGTTTATTTTGATTGTAACTGTAATTTTTTTTGTTTGTTCCACTCTGCTAAATTTTTTTCCCGCTTTCAATGCGTCCAGGTGAGGGGTTTTATGGTCACTTTCTCGACTTGATTCAATTTTTTTCTGATTTAGTGTTTTGATTTTGTGATTTTTTTGGGCTTGTTTATTTTTAAGGGGGAAAAAAATTTTAGGGGTAAAAAAATTAAACCCTTTATTAAAAGGCGATTAAAAATTTTTCCAAATCTGAATATTTAAAACAAAAGCCCTTTGAGGGCTCTAATGACTTTGTTAAACTGGTTTGCGTTAAAAAATCGTAAGATCTTGTTCAGAAACAATTTGGGGGCAAATCTGTGATAGTTTAGTGTACCCCTTTAAAAAAACCCTTGTCCCAACTTTTTTCCTTTTTTGATAAATTGGCTTTATACCTGTTATGATACTTTTTAATTTTTCTTGCGGCGAATCTGTTGAAACTGTTCTATTTCTGAATTTATTTCGAGGGAAAAATGTTTTGTTTTTTACATGCTGCCAAAAAATAAAAACCTTCCCTTTTTGGGGGATAACGCTTGGGGCTCAATTTTTATTTGTAAAATCCAAAACGGATTAGGGCCATCTGGAGTTAGCAGATCATCGGTGTTATGTTTTTTATTAAATTTTAATTATTTTATTTTTTAAAAGAGCGCCGGGAAAAAAATGTTTCCAACCCTTTTTATCCCAAAATTTGTGTTTTTGGGGGCCTAAGTGTGGGTTCTCAATGCTTGGTAAAAAACCCGTTTAAAAAATTAAACCCGCCCCGATCTTGGCCCAAAATAGCTTTGAGGATTCCGCAAAGGATTGCTATTATTGCAGCTTCGTTTGCCCGGGAAAAATTTTCTAGTTAAGAAGGAATTAAATTTCCCGGCCCGTATAAATATGTAAATAAAAAAAACATTTTTTAAAAAAAAGGCTTACTCTTAAAGTGATTTGGGGGGCCCCCCTGTGGTGAATGCGCTTGCTTTTAGCGGAAGTAATTCGCGTTTTTGTTAAAATAGGGACGACGGCGGGGGAGAAAAAGAATAACAAAGCTATGGAAGGGAAAAAAACTGCAGAAAAGATCACTAAAGAAAAAACAGGAAATTTAGCAGTTAGATTTTATTAATAAAAAACTTTAAAAAAAAAGGGGCATGCAGCTTAACCCTTTTAAAAATGTTGACCCGGGGAATAAAAGAATATTATCTTGTAAAAGGAACCAAACGAAACTTGCCCCACCAAAATTCAGTGATTTTTTTCAACCATCAGAAAAAAAAAGATGCAAGGGAAAACTTTTTTTATTGTTTTTGGGATGGGGCCCCCTTTTGTATTTTATTTCACATAATATTGGCTGAATAAAAATGAAAAAATCTATTATTCGCCAAAAAGGATATTGGGGGATACGGGGGAAAAAATAAAAAAACTAAGCCAAGCAGCGGGGGTCAGTGAACAAAAAAGCAAAAAAATGGGTTTTTCTAAAAAGCGATTGGCAAAAATTTTTTTACCTTTCCTTTGACGAATTCAGAGGGCCACACTTTGTTAATACAAATTTCCGAACGACCCCATTTAAATGGACCTTCTTTATTTTTCCCTTTTGATCCCATTAGAGAAAAAAGATTTTAAAGGGACGCATCACGTCATTGACATTTTGTTCAAAAATACAAAAATGCGGAACCGTTAACACCAAAAAAAGTGCTTTTTGCTGTTGCTTGGGTTTCCCTACAACTGATATACCCCGGGGCCCCTTTAAATTTTTCCTCGCATGATTCAAGTCGATGTGGGAAAAAAATTTAAAGGCCCCAAATGAAACAATTATTGTTTTAAAAAATAGAGTTTTCCCTTAAAAGAGGATTCCAGGGGGTTCCCGATCACAGGCTTTAGTTGAAAACTTTTAACAAACAGTTACCGAAAGACTTTTTTACCAGTACACAGAGAGTTTTGACAAGTCTCGAAACAGATGGGTTAGAAATTGCCCTCAGTTTTGGCGCAATAAATAATGAAAAATTTTAAAAGGGGCTAAAACTTAAAACCCCTCAAAGAAAAAAATAAATGTTGCGAAGGAGGCTTATCCAAAAAACATTCCCATTTGGTTTAAAAGAAGGACCTTTATTTCCCGGGGGGAAGAAAGGGGACACTCGCTCAGGGCAACCGACCCGGTTTGGAGTTTTGACCCATATAAATAAAAGATTGTAAAAAGAATCCGCCCGTGTATTATTTACGAGCTGCACCAAAAAAACCAGCTCCTCAAAGACTTTTGTGAAAGGAAAAACGCGATAAAACCCCCCCCCAAATTCCGCTTAATTTTTTTACGTAAATATATTTGATTAAAATGGAAGCTCAGGACGAAATGCGAACGAAAAAGAATGGTAAAGGGAAAACCTGAAATGATCGGGGAAACATTTGATGCGTGTAAGCTATTAGGGGAACATTTTTTGAAGATTAATCAAGCTGCAAATCATCCAGATCCCTACAAATCAAACCCCCCAAAATTGGGGAAAAAAATATCTTGAAATAATAAAAAAAAATTTGAACGCATCAAACAAAATGGAAAAGATTTAAATGAATTGGATGAAGCATGATTTATCTTATAATAAAAGTTGAGAAAAAATAAAAACCCCCCGTTTAGCGGTCCTCCCCGTGCCCATTGCATATGAAAACTCGGGTTTAAAAAACACCCTTTTGTGTTGTTCTATCAATGACTTTTTTGTTTCAACAGTTGTTTGATCTCATGTAGATTTAAACGCAGTTTTACGTGCATGAAAAAGTCTTATTGTCAAACAATGCTTCAAGGGAAAAGAAAAACCCTTTATTCTGGGCCCCCTTTCCCCCCCAACCGTTTTTCGGGCGAAAGGGCCCCGAAAAAGGTTTTCCTTTCTCTAAAGTAAACTTCAATAACCAAAAATAACGATTATTTACAAAAAAAACATAGTTAGGGGTTTTCCGTTTTCAATATAATTTACAAACTTTTCGATTTCAGTTTTTTTAAATCCTGTGTTTTCCTGGTCATTTCACAATAATCATTTTCACGCAAAACATTCATCAAAAGATCCTCTGTCCTTTCATTGAAATAGAACTACAGTCTTTTACTGTTCTCTAATGTCTTTTACAAACCGAGTTATATTCTGGCATAACATCCACACACTTATCCAGCATGTCTTCCCTGAAAGGCTAGTGTTCGACAAAGTGGTTCTCTTTTTAACTATGTCTCTTTCTGCCGAACATCATCTATAATAATTGTGTCTGCGTTCCCTCCAAAACAGTCAATAAAACTGTTTCTAAACACTCACTCTTTATGGCTAGGATAACCTAAATATAGTCATCATCTGCCCATATAAACCTTCTACGATCATAGATAATGGCTTTGTTCCATTAATGTTGGACAGAAAACCACCATATGATTAAAATATAGCGATAAACTGTTTGTAATAGGTCTTGGCAAATATTGTTTTTCCACAACCAAGTCGTGCCCACACATCAAAGAGCAATGAGGATGAGGTTTTTGGGGCAGAAAGGTTTAACTGCTCCATGTTGTATAGCAGAATTTAATCTAATCCAGTTATTTATTTTTATCATAACTCTCTGTCAAAACTTGTTCAGTATAATAAATCCCCTAGGAGGCCTAAATGTGTAAATTAATCCAATTCAGTTCTGTAAGATTGTTTCTATTTAAGGCAACATTGATTTTGTTGCTTGTTGTAATGATCTTATATCCTCGCCATTGGAAGAACGACGATGGTAACGTTAAGGCGTTTAACGTCAAAGTTTTGCCAGCTAATATTAATTCCTGTTATAAGCGTCACTACGCCCCCACAACCCCATCCCTCTCCACATCTTTAAAACAGAAATTCAAATATCATGGAACTGTCTCCTAATTTCTGCTTGGAAAGAACTTAATTTTGTAGAAGCTTTTTTCCAACTTGTTTCGTTTCTGTGGAGGATGTACTGTTTTTACCATACGGCGTTATTTCAATTCTTTCCGGACTATTGTCGTCGGGCAAAGACTTACATGTAATGGGCCAGAGTTGAATGCTTTCTGAAACTTTTTTGACGCTAAAAGAATGTAAACGGCTTAATGAATTCTAATTAATGTCCCATTCTAAATATGGTTTCAGAGTGTGCCATTTTGAGTCAGTTTTCGAACTATTCTAATATTCATACTGGCCAACATTATTTGCCTCTAGTTGCGCAGTTGTTCTAGTTTAAGGAAACTTTCTTCTGGCTGTTCGCCAACCTCTTTGCGTTTATAATCACCATCTTTAGTGTACTCAAAACCATACAAAGCGCCTTCACACACCGTTTTGTTCAAAGTCCGCAACGTCTGCAAGGTACTTTTAATTCTAAAGTTATACATCCTTACAGGCCTAATGTAACTCCTGGTTCTTCTGGCCCAAGCGACATTTTTTTAGAACAACTTATATTTATTTCCAAAACAATGTGTAGTTTCACAATTTCACAACTTTCCCCACTTTGTCTGCAATTTTTATAATTAAATAATCCAACCCTACCACAAAACTAGATCATTTTAAACAGTAAATAGGAATGTGGGGTATTAAATTCATAATCGCAATATGCATCCAGCTTTCCCTGACGGAATAGCTCTTAAAACAGTTGAGGCCTTCCATCATAAAATTTTTCATCAGTGCTTAGCTCCATCCAAATGAACATAGTGTAATGAATGAAATGCAAGACGACGGACATTCCCCCTCATAAGTAGTTTGGTTGGTGTAACATAAATCTAAAATTGTTAGCGAAAGCCTAACATTTTAGCTAGCTCCTTTATCAAAATAGTAACCTGCATACTTCTTCGGGCTTGAATAATAACATTGTTTTTCAGATTTGCATTGTTAATTTGAAGAAATGTCAAGTTACTCATTTCTTCTTTTAGTGAGGCAAAACCCATAATACCCATCAGGTAATTGTTAACTGGCTAACTTTGCCCCAGTTTTAATCAATTTTTTGAAGCTTATTAATTCCTTCTTTGATTCACTTATATGAACCATACGACTTTGTAAAATATTACATGAAGCGCTACCAGGTTTTGGCCCCCGCATTCGTTTTATCAATAGCATGTTCTAAAAAACGAAGACGGTCTTGGTTGTTATTGTTACAAACATTTTTTTTAAAACGAAATAAAAATGAGCGCATTCAAATATACCGGTGCAAAATATTCTGTTGGGCCGCACTGACCATCTTAAAAATAAGAGCACTGATACTCTTGACATTGCTGTGGACCCAGACTGCCTCCTTTCATAAAAAGGTGAGTACTCCATTGAAGAGCAATCTTAACCCCCCTATTGAAAACTACCAATCAAGAAAGCGTGGTTAGTCATCCGATGCAGTTTTATCAGAACCAGTTAAACTTTGCTGGTTTTGGCGCACAATGGGTGTGCGTGTCGTATTCCGATCATTTAAATCACCATGATCCTTGGTGAGGTCAGTGTACAGAATTACATTTTTTTACACCTCAGAAGTATTTGAACTGAACTGCAAGCGCCATTAACCAAATGACAAACCATTAATCCACTCACAACGGTCAGAAAGACATGAAGGCTTTTGAAAGGAGCTGTAACGAATTCAATATTAACATCAAGACAGCTTTAGACAAAATTGGATCAATATCATGGCCTAGGCGACCTTTATTTGTGGGCACGCACAGAAAGTATAACTATGACGGCTTCCCTCCGTTCAAATCTTTCCTTTTTTGGCACAACTGTTGAGCCCGGGTCCCTCCAGCCAAGAGCATAAAACGCATGACAACATTTATCTTAGACACTTCTAAGGGCCTAACTTAGGTCTGGAAAATAGAACGAAATAACCACTCTGATTCGTAATTACGTTATGTGTTTGCTGTACGCAAGCACAGGCAATATCATCATAACGATCCTTCTCTGGCTTTGACGCACAAAAACAATACTTAGCAGCTTAGAGGACGCCATTAATTTCTACAGTTGATTTACCTTCAAATATAAAAGATACAAAATGTTTTACAATACGCAAGATTCGAAAGTAGACTTTGCCCGTGGCACTGTTTATACATGCTGCCTTTCTGAAACCTCAACTCCGTGGTAGAACAATAATGAACTAACAACAATGAAATTCTTGTCGTCAGACAATGAACCAGAAGGTGGGAAAAATGACATAAATTCTGAGCCAGTAATATTACAAACAATTAAAAAGAACACCCAAGATTTAAGTCAACTAATTCGAAGTCAAACCCCCATATTCATTGAAGACTCAGCAAAGCTCGCGGACTCTGCTCGCTAAGACCATGAATATGAAAAACAGCGCTTGTTCTTGATTAACTGGCATAGATTACTTGGTCTTTATCTTACTAAAATATAACCCAACTATTTACATGAACTAATGTCCATAGTCTCGCCAAAAAGCCAACTACTTTGCTTGCAGTAGACAAAAAGCCAGCTGACACTACTCCCCAATATTCCTGGTAAAGCGTCCACGCAATACCCAGCTAATTTTTTAATAAACATGCAAATGGATCAAGCTGTTTTTTTACCCATGAATTATCAGGCGGAGATGGAGGCGATTGCGGCGGTGGTAATGAACTTAGACTCACCGCCGCCTGTAATAGCCATCACCAGTGTGCTTATTGCAAAGAACCTAAGGCTGTTATAACGCTTGCTAATGTGACTTCCTTGCCATCTAAACAGTGTCGGATTCGTTCTGCTAAGCGTGGTTCTTCATATAAAATTTTTTTTCCGATAGTTTTCTCTTTATTCTTTCCACTTGATTCGTAATAGTCTCGTTAGTATCAGCACTTCTAGTCTAGCTGATCTTCTTGCTCAAGATCTTTTAGTCTTGGCTATTCTTTCTTTAATCTCACCCCTACGATGCGGTCATCAGCCACAACGAAGTTTTTCTTTTCTCATTTTATATCCCTCAAGGTGCACCAAGTTTTGCTGTAATTTTTGTAATTCGCCTCTGAAGCGTCTCAAACATGATCAAGGGCCGTTATTCGCGCATGGGTAGCGGTGAGTCATGTAATAGTCTTTAACGCTGTTTCTTTCTGAAAAACTGGATTCTGCTTTATTACATTATTAATTCACCTGCTGATTGATTTAATTCTTTAAGTTCCATGTGTTGCATTTGTTATCTGTCGGGAGTTCTTGAAGTGTTATTTTGAAGTATAGAGCAACTGCATCCCTATCTTAATTTTGGCTAGCAATGCAAGGCGATTTAGTATGCTCGTAGGGAGTCTATTTCTAATTGAACCCACGCTAAAAACTTGATGGTCTTTTTTAGTTGTACACTGAACAAGTCTCCTTGAATGTTTTTTCACAAACAATTGGTCATCTTTTACTTCAAATCATTAGGTCCTATAAATCGGGAGGTTCTTGGCCTAACTTGGTACAATGATTGCCTTACTTTCTGTAATTCACGCCGCAATGAGAGCAGCTGAGCGATGCTGTGTCACAGGATCATTTCACTCATGGTCGTCTCCAGGATCAAAAACATCATAATCTTCTCAGCTTTCAATTCCTGCATGTTTTTTAAATAAATTAACCTTTTATTTTGCTTCATAAAAATGCCACAAGCACATGGGCTCGAATCATGACCCCGTTTAGAAGACGAAAAGAGCCCTCAGCCGTGAAGGGAAATTAAGCTAATATACTGTTCCAAATAATCCAACTACTATTGATGCGGATCAAATTCTTACTGTCAAATTTTTTCCAGACCTAGGAGCGATGATGTGATTGTGCCAGGCTCTGCACGGCTTGACTTTTTCAAAAAGAACCGCTTCACCAACAGACCCAAACAGGACAGTTGTAACAGAATCTGGGCGGCAATCGTTATGACAATTTCTATAAAACTTGAGGGGCTAGAAATATTTTCTTTACACACTGCAGACAAATTTTTAACCTATTCGGATCAATGGCTAAATACCGGCATGAAAGGGCTGAACTTGCGTTTCAAGACTCGAAAATGAAGAAGCGCTAAAACATATAATAAGCGCCGCTGATATTAAAGAACGGCAAAAAGTATAGCTGTAAATTTTTGCGTAATAGAAAGCGCTTTTCCATTCCCCTTAGATTTGAGTGTTAAAAGCCATGCACCATACTTTCAAGAGCATTAAAAGCAGAATGTCATATGAACTACTATTTAACGATATACAAAACGTGTTATCAAATCATCAACACCTAAGCAAAGTACAGTCATTTCTGACATCTCGTTAGAGTTTGACTTGTAAGCAAACCCTGAATTAGCAAGCAGATTGAGCAACAATAGTGTCAAAATTAGCAATATATACGAAAGAGTGATTTTATCATACAACAATCCCAGAACAGGGCAACACTGATAATGGAATTTTAGTTTTAGCACCACAGCACATCGCTAAAGGTATATTAATTGCTGTGCGAAGATGAATGAACCATTCAAAATAGGAAGCGAAAAGTTTATCCTAGAAAGAACAAGTGCAATGTACAATTGACGGCAGTCCTAACCAAATCTTAACGCTAGCGGGCTTAGACCTAGTCATCATTTTGACGAATAAGAAAATTGTTGGTGGTGGGAGGGGTAGAAATCCAACAGCAGACCTAGTGTCCTAAAGATATAACATCTCACAATGTAGGCTTGAAGTTATATAACAACAAAATACGGGTTTTATGGATTGACCTAGTCCAACAGAGGATAATAGTTTGTATGGAAGCGGGAGAAAAGTGAGTGACTAATAACCATTCAATTGATAAAGAAAAGAAGCCGATAAACCGCTTTAATGTACATTGTTTTTACTTATATGCTGCGCAGCTGAATAATCTAAATAACAGAATACAAGAAAACAAAATACTAAATTATTTTTTTTCATTTTTAAAAAAGCATGCCTGTTCAAGTTAGCTAAATGTGCCTACAGCACCGGAGATCGCCAAGAGAAGAGATAGTAGAAAAAAACCCTGCATAAAACCTTCAGATTAAACAAACATTACACAAATGCAACAAAAACTAGAGCAGGAACCTTTCTAAATACAGCAAAACCAAACGAAGGTATTCTGCTGCCTTAATGCTGTTTACATATGTTAATACAGAGCAATCGACAATAAGTGCTCTATCAGCAGGAACAAGTGTAGGCCTCTTAGCAACGGCATAAAGGCGCACCCGCAAGCTTTAAAAAAACCTAGGAGGTTTGTCTTTAGCCTCTCTCCTGTGTTCCGATAGCTGTGGTGGGGGGCTTGCTAGCAAAAAAATTCAAACTCAAACTCCAAAGCACACAGCGATGGTCCATAATAACGCCTAAACTTAGTTCGTTCAACTGACAATAAATAAAGCGCTAGTTGACTTAAACATCACGATGAAGAATTTAATCGTTTACAGGCGAATTTGATTGACTACAAAAGCCTAAGTTTGATCTTACAAAGAAAGCGGGACCAATTTTTCTCAACAGCCAACCCCGAGACAGATAAAAAAGGAATGCTTACAAAAGTACAACGAAACATTAAACCTGTTCTAACAGCTCACATAACAACATCGAAGGGTGGTTTATACATTAGTTTATGATCCCTAGCACAAAAGACCGTTGATATTGATTCTGGATTAATATTTTTTTTTAATTTAAATAAATATGTTGGCTTAGAAAAGAAAGACAGCATGGCTAAGATATATGAAAGCCCAATGAATACAGTTTGAAGAATCTTGAGAGAGAGGTTTATCAAAGCGCCTGAATGAATCTTGATTTAGACGTCCATAGACCCAACAAACGTACAGGAAAGCGTTTATCATGCAATTTCACAAGTTCCAAGTAAAACTAACAATAGACACCCAGATAAAGTAATGTTAGCTTTTTAATCGTCTAAATAACAATAAATAAGAAAATCTAGAAGTCTGGGTCTCAACTAAACAGCAGACTAGCTTCTCATAATGACTTAACACCCGGTTGGGCAACAAAAAAATACTGCTACATCAGTTTGACGCCTGCCGCTGAAGAAGCTAAAATGAGAGCTCTGGTTGGTTCAGATGGCGAAGTCTTAGAGATAGATTAAAACAGGCTAAGTAGCAAACCGATTTGTAGCAAGGCTTACTTCCGCTACCTCGAGATTGTTTCACAACGAGAGCAGTATTAAAAACATAAAGAATTCAGACGACCAAATGTTTCAATGTGGTGTTTTGCTTGCAATGCTGCAATCATTCCGCGAACACGCAAGAGAGATGACTAACTATTGCAATACGCCAAAGATCTTAACTTCAATGGAATAACCTTTCCTGTTAGTGTAGACCAAAATAATCATTTTGAAGAACAAAACAAACCAATAACTGTCATAACTACACATGGGATGAGGAAACAAATCTAACAGCCGATTAAAGGGTCCAAGAACAGTCCAACAATGGCGAGCCAGATAAAATCATGTGACTATCTCCTAATGTCTTCGCCAACAGGGCTACCGCATTACACAATGATACGAACAATGATAGACTAAGCAGCATATACAACAAAAGATCAAGGCAAACAAGAATTCTTAGAAAATGTTTAACAAAGAATGCATCTGTTCAAGCCGCGAGCGAACATAAGAAACATTGTACAAATGTTTCTGAAGACCCTGTAATACAGAACCTAATTACGCCCCTCCTGGATCTAAAGTTAGTTTTAAAGAACTGGAAACGATCAAACAAGTCCAAACTATTTACGCAGACTTCGAATCACTCATTGTTCCTTATGAAGGGCCAGCGCCTCAAAAACTTCCGAAAAACAGTCTTAATGATAATCATCAGATTGTTCAGTTTGCTTCATTGTGTTAGGTCGTATGCGCTCCACATGATCAAGGCCAGAATAATACAGAGGACCAGATGCGCCTAGAAGATTTTTACAGCGCAGCAGCAAGTGCGTAATGATTGTTCTAATAAACTGAATTTATCAGAAACCATGATGACGTCTGAAGACCAACACAGTATGCCTCCGCCACTCACTGTTGGATGTTGTGTGTTAGCCTCTCATCAAACGCAGCGAATCCAACAGTACGAAGACTCATGGATCACATTAGCGGAAAGTTCAGAGAGCGGCGCATAGTAAAAGCAATCTTCAACTAAAGTTGAAGAACCAAAGACAATGGAAGCTGCCCCAGCTTCTTTCATACACTTGCGAGGTTACGACCACATCTATAATGAAAGCAGTGACGATGCCTTCAGGGTGTCATGCATTGCCGAAACATCAAAAAGTACATGTGTTTTTTTTTCTTTAATATCATAATAACATGTCTTTTTTGACCTATGCAGCACAATGATGATCATTAGAGTCACTAGCTATGTCCTTAAAGATCCTGCCCAATACGGCAGAATACTTTGACCCAACTCTCGTTAAAAGGCTTTACCCTTATGAGTCATGAACAGTTGGGGAAGGTTTGGATGAAGACACAATCTCTTCCACCTAAAGGCGCTTCTTTTCTAGTCTCAGAGGAAAGGACATTAGTGATTCTGATTACCAGCAAGCTCAAGAGCGTGGCAGAAGTTAGAGTGAATAACGATTGGAGACTATCATGACCTCCTACTTGATGGCTGATACATGTTTTGTTGGCGGATATTTTTGAAAATTAATAGAAAGAACCTGCATGAAAACAGTATAGCCTGGATCCGCCTTATCTTTCGCGCCCGGGATGAGCTGGATGATTTTATTAAGTTTACTGGAGTACAGATTGGGATTTAATTGTCAGATTTACCACTGATTCAGATGATGTGAAAACGGATTGCGTGGAGGAATTAGCTACATGGCGTCGCATCATTAACTGTAAAGAAAAACAAACTACAAATACTTGGACGACTATGATCCGAGTAAAAGGTCAAACATATCTCATGTATATATATGCAAACAATCGTATGGATGGCAATTCGCAATCACACTTCCATTACGCAACTTAAAATGCGATCCGAATAATATTCAAAAGGCATTAAATGTTGGCAGTTTAACGCCTGATCAACAGCGTGTTTCATTCTAGAAGTTGACTTAGAAAAAACCCTCAGAACTCCAACCTGCAATTAATACTAACCATTAGCAGCTGAAAAGTCTAAGATGGACCCAAGAGAGCCGCACTAACCTTGTGCCTCATTCCCGGGGCAAAAAAACATATGTCGGTCAATTACAGACTTCTACAATTTTTATTTAAGACATGGTCTTAAAAGTTAACAGCTGTCCATCGTAATAATTGCTTTCGATAAGAACCTTCATGAACCAATACATCATGAAAAACAACTGAACTCAGAACCAAATCCACAGATGCTTCAGAAAAAGACTTTTTCCAAGCTGATGAACAACAGCTGTTTTTGGAAAGACTAAGGAGAAACCCACAGCTCAAAGATGCCAGATTGGTCACCAGGAGAATGAAGCAATTAAGCTGACTTCAAAACCTAATTACAGGACTTTAGAAGTTTTCATGATCACTTTTTGCATAATGATGAAAAAAAAGAAAATTCAAATAACACACCTGTATTTATTGGGTTTACTGTTTTAGATTATCAAAGCTTTGGATTTATAGTTTTCTTATGACTAATAAAGCCCTCGTATCCTGGTCCAGAGTACTTTACACAGATACATACATTTTGTTATAGATATCCTACTGAAGAATATATAAAGACATGGAAACCGAAGATGTCTAAAGGCCATGCGGAAGTATAGATACATCTGATTACCCAAAGATACCCTTGCATCAATTACTACAAGAAGGTTTTAGGAAAGATGAAGGATGAATAAACTGGAAAGGTGATCAATAGGAGTTTGTTGTTTAAGGTCAAAAAAGGTACAGTAATTCGAGCCAGGAGAAACTCATTAAGAAAGCAAAGGAATATCTCGCAGCGTTTGTGCAGTCAAACATATCACATACAACTACAAAGAAGCCTTGTTGGCAATAAAAACTTTTCATCATGACAACGTAAAACTGCGATCTTAATCTACATGAGATCAACACAACATTGTAACAAAGAATCATAGATAGAACAAACACAAAAACGGTGTTTTGTTAATCCGGAGTTCATATGGCAATCGGGCACTGGAGAACCGTAAATAATTAAAGCGGAACTGTGTCTGTGCGGAATTATCTGCAGTTCCTTCATTCACAAAAGATCTTTGAGGAGCTGGATGTTTTGTTGTGTCATTTCTCGTAAATAATACACGGGCGGATTTCATTTTACAATTCTTTTTATTTCATATGGATCAACAACTCAAACAGGATCTGTTCCCTGATGCGAGTGTCCCCTACTGCTTTCCCCCGGTAAATAAAGGTACCTTACTTTCAATCCAAAAATGGTAATAGTTTTGCCGGATGAAGACTCTCCTTCAGCAACATTAATGGTTTTTCCTTTTGATTGCTTGTACTGGATTTTAGCCCTTTAAATTCCTTCATTATTCATTGCGCGCAAAACTGAGCTTCTTCTAACCCATTCTGTGTTGCGGTAGAATGTCCAATCAGCTCACTGTGATACAGGTAGGAGAAAAGTCGTTCAGCTAACTGTTTAGTTAAAGTTTTCAACTAAAGCCGTGATCTGTGAACTCCCGGAAATGCCTCTTTTAATGTAAACTCTAATGTTTATAACAATTAAATTGATTCACTTGGCCTTTACATTCTTTCCATCATCGACTTGAATCATGCGAGGGAAAGTAGTGGCCCTCGTGTATAATCAGTTGTATAGTCGACAGCAACAGCAGAAGCACTCTTTTTGTGTTAAGGCCTCCGCTCTTGTAGCTTGAAGCCAAAGTCCAAAGACTGTGAGTGCGTACTTAAAGTCTTTTTCGTCCAAATCGAATCAGGGGTAAATAAGAAGGTCATCCATGTGAATGGGTGGCGTTGGAGTTGTATTCACAAGTGTGGTCTCTGTATTTCGTCTAGGCGCAGGTAAATAAATTTTCCAGATTGCTTGTTTTAGATAACCATTCCTTCGCTGTTTGTTTCACTGAACTCCGCTGCTTGCTACTTTTGTATTGCTGTGATACCCTACCAAAATCCTTTGGCGATAATAGATTTTGTTCATTTTATTCAGCCAATAATTTATTGCGCAACAAAATACACGACGGTCATACCAAAGGCAATAAACGCATTTCTTTGCATCGTTTGTTTTTCTGATGGTTGATAAAAGGCACTGAATTTTTGGTGGGGCAATGACTGACCGGTTTGCCTTACCTAGATAATATTGTTTTATGCTTGATCAACTTCTTAAATATGTAAGCTGCATGCACCCCCTGTCTTTTCAGTGGTCCATTAATAAAAATCTAACTGCTCAAGTCTCTGCTTTTACACACTATATTGCGTCTTGTGCAAGCAGCTAGTTCCCCATAGCTTGTTATGGGTCCTTTTTCTCTCGCCGTCATCCTCCGTAGTTTACTAAATGCGAAATTACTTCCCTAAAAGCAAGCGCAATCACTCACAGCGCCACTATCATCATTACGAGTGAAGCCATTTTTTATAAATGTATTTTTTATTTACATATTTTATACTGTCTGGAAGATTCCTTGCTTGACTAGGAAAATCTTTCGTGCAAACCGAAGCTGCAATGATAGCAACAGCTTTGCTGAATCCTCAGAAAAAGTCTATTTGCCAAGAATCTTGGTGGTTTTATTTTTAACTCGCTTTTACCAAGCATTAGTATCCTACACTTAGACCTCCAATAACGCAGAATGGTATACAAAGTGCAATAGTTTTTTTCGTGCTCATTTAAACAATAAAATAATTATAATTAATATAAAAAACATGAACAGCGAATGATCTACACACAGCTACATGATGTCAGCTAAACTTCTGAATCTAATGAATGACCAAGTTTTTTGGAAAAATTGGAAAAAAAAAAAATTTCAAAGCTATTACCCAAAAAGGAGAGGCTGTATACTTTGGCAGCATTGGGAAAACAAAACAGTCCTCGGAACTGAATTCCCAGCATAGACAGAATTCAACAAGTCGCCGCAAGACATATTAATTATCAGTAACAGTATGAAGCGCACTGGGGTCCCTAGAATGGTGAAAAGTGTGGGGCAAACGGTTCCATAGTTTGTACACTAAACTATCAGTAATTGCTCCCATTGATTCTGAACAAGACTTACCTATGATTTTAGACGCAAGATCCAGTTTTAACAAAGTCATTAGAGCCTCTAGGATGTGATCTATATCTATTACAGATTTTGGGAACATTGTTAACGCCATTAATCATGGATTAATAAACTTTTAATCATATAGATTGGGGGGGGGGGGCCCGGCATAATGAACGAGCTGAAAATCATCAGAACCAGATCCAGGTGGTAAAGTAACCCAGCCAGAAAATCAGCAGAAAACACTGAACCAGGTGGGGGCCAGTGAAAAGTGCCCACACTGGGCGTATTAAAGCAGGAAAACAATTATCAGATGAACAGCAGACAAAATAAATTAATGTTACAGAATATAACTCATCAGAAAACATAACACCGCCAGCGCAGAACAAGTTGATTCCATCCCCTATAAAAAACCCATGTGAATACAAGACCTACAGCACCAAAGTCTTCATGTAATCTTGAACTTAAAACTGTTGCCAATTTTGCGCCATTGCTGCGTTGGGGCATGTTTTACGGTTATAAAATTATAACCAAGGCAACAAAAAACAAAGCAATCAAAAAAATATGAACCACTAAATACAGAGAAAGACAACAGCACGCCAAAACCGCCAATACAAAGCATCAATTTGGAGCCATTATAATGAATAATATTTAAAACTCTTAATTTAAAATTTTTTTGTAATAATAATAGATCATGGCGATTATAAAATGATAAAGTCAATAAATTAGACATGGAGTCTATAAAAGACATTTCCATAGACCCGAATTGTAATCAATCGGTTGCTCTAGATGTAAGAGCTTCATTAAGAATCTATGCAGAAACGCTGACAAGACATCCTCAAACGATGACGCGTTTTTTGAGCGTTGTGGTACTATATTAGACATCTACTATTTAAGATAAAAACATAATTGTAATTTTTTGATAATTATAAGATAACTAATAAGAACATTGGTTGTACTTAAAGACGACTCAATTATGATCTTGAGGTGACTTGTGTTAAATCAGAACTAATCAAGAACTTACTAAAGAACTTGAAAGAACTTGGGGTGAACTTGAGGAAACTTAAGGAACAACGTTGAGAATGACTTAAGTAAGAACTTGGAGGATGACTTTAGAAGGGACTTGGGGTAACTCAGTTAAGAACTTGTGGAATACTTGAGTGTGCATGCGTGGGGTGGGGGGGGGCGACGTGAGCGAGCGTGGGGTGGGGTGGGGTGTGCATGCGTGGTAGACAAAACACAAACAAACAACAACACAAACAATTCACAACAAACACACAATAGACAGTCCAGGGTGGGGTGGGTGGGCATGCGAGGGTAGGACAAAACACAACACACACATCAAACACACAGAAGTGAAACTAACTAGGGCCCACTTCTGCTTGTGAACAAAGCAGGCTGTGTCTTGCCCGGCAACCTCAATCAACTAGCCCAGGATCATAAGGATCACTTGCCTAGTTTTGCGCTGAGCTTTGCAGTGCTGCCCTGCCGCGCTTTGCAGTCAAGTGATCATATATGATCACTTGGCCTAGTTTGCAGGTGCTCCGTGCTGGCGTCATTGGCGGAGGCGCTGCGCTTTGCAGGTCAAGTGATCACATATGATCACTTTGGCCTAGTTTGCCTGTCCTCCTCTTTTCTCAACCAAGCTTGCAACTGGGCTTAGCAAGTTACAGCATAATTGCTGTAGCCAAGCTTTTATTGCAGCGTCTAATCGCCAGTAGTAGTACATCCGTCATTGTATATTTAAGAAGCATTTATATGAAGATAGTGCTAGCCACACACTAACTCCTCTCCATAAGGTAGAGTACTAAGTCTGCCTACCCCTATCTAGTTTTTGTTTGCCAGACATCGAGAATCCGCCATTTCAGTTGCATAAGGGCACACATGAAAGGCAGATAACTGTTAGAATTAGAAAGTAAGAAAAGTATACACATCTTAAATCACAGATTCAGCTTGCCACATAAACACTGAATCAGTAGTTAACAATCAATCAAGTCTAATACAAAACTGAGACATTTACTTGGGAGAACAGCAAAAATGGTTCAAATAAATTTTTTAGCATACGAATCAGCCGTGTTTACCTCCGCCTTAAGAAATCAACGCCATGTTTTTTAACATGGCTTAGCTGTCCTCAAGCAAGCTCCCACAATCAACGCGTAATGGATTGTTTTGCTACGGCCGACTTTACAACAGCGGCGCCATTTTTAGATAAGGAACCTCTCATCGATAGCCAAAACGTATTAAACCTGCTGTATCTTTGTCACAATATTGCCTTCAACGTTTTCATTTCCCTTGAACCAACCAACCTTTAAGAACACAATTCTGTTTCTTCTGTAAACCGGTTGTTAGAATAACACACCCACCGCACAGTAAAACGCGCCGTGCTTGCCCGCAGTCAGTGGAAAAAGGTGGGTAACCTAGTCATGAAAGCGCCCGCTGATTGGCCAGGCTGTAACAGCGCCGCCACACGGGCCAGTGTTGTGCTGATGTAATATGGTGCAAACGAGCAAAGCTGGGCAGGAAGAGTGGTGTAGGGAGAAGTGCGGCAGTATTGATTTTTTGCCGGAGACACACTCAATGTAAACAGGAGCACGCCACCGTAGGCCGAGAGATGCTACTGTAAACCAGGAGCACATTTTTATAAATAGTGTTGTTTGTTGTGGTGTGTGGTGTGTGTGGTGTGTGTGTGCGTGTGTGTTGTGGTTATTTATAAAGTTTGTAGCTGATTCCATGTCCTTCCAACACAATTTAATCATAAAGCTTTGAAAAAGTATTTGTGATTCAAAAACTTTTCTAACTTAGAACCACACTGTCTCTAATAACGCAGCTATATTGCCATAACAAACTTACACGCCACAAAGCACAGGAGAAATAACACCCCCGAGTGCTGGCAGGGTAGCCCGCAACAAGCAATTAAAACTGACACCTCCCGACAGATTGACATTACTGAAAAGAGAGCCGTGGCACAGACCCCGTTTGAAAATGAAGCGCGTTCAGTCACGCTGCTTTCCCGACGTTACCTATGGGGCGTGCTCAGTCCCGCTACTTACCCCTACCCTACTCTTCTGAAAACCTTAAAGTAAATAGTATTAAAATGGATAACCCTGCACAGTATGATTGTTTGTAGATATCGTTAATTTTGTTATTGAGTCTTACTTGTCAGAGAACGGAAAACCTTTATTCTGGCCACTTTCGCCCGAAAACTGGTTGAGGCGAAAGTGGCCCAGAATGAAGGTTTTCCTTTCTCTGCTTCTTTGTAGTTGTCATGTGAACATGTATGACTGCACAACCACTGCGAATATCCTTTGCTTTCTTAATGGTTTTTCTCCTAGCTTGAAAGACTGTACATTTTTTGACCTTAACCCCACATACTCCTTAATCACCTTCCAGATATTCAGCTTCATCTTTCTAAACATTCTTGTTAGTAATTGAATGCAAAGGCAATCTTTAGGGTAATCAGATGTGTCGTACCATCCTGCATGACCTTTAGCCACTTCGATTTCCATTCTTTTATAGATGTCTTCAGTATGGATATTTATACAAAACTGTCTTATCTGTGTAAATACTCTTGGACATGGATACGAGAGTTTAAAGTAGTCAAAAGAAATTCTAACATTAAAAGCTTTGATAATTCCTAAAACCAGTAAAAACCCAATAACAAACGGTTTGTCTAATTTGACTTTCTTTTTTTCATCATTATGCCAAAAAGCTGATCCAGAAATCTTCTGAAGTCCTGATAAAAAGTTTTGAAGTCAGCTTAAATGCTTCTTCTCTTTAGTGACGAATCTGACATCTTTACGCGTGTGCGATTCTCCATGAGTCTTGCCAAAAACAGCTGTTTTCATCAGCTTGAAAAATCTTTTTTCTGAAGCATCTGTGGATTTAGTTCTAAGATTAGTGTTCTTCATGATGTGTTTCATGAACTGTTTTCTTGATCGAAAGGCAATTATACGATGAACTGCTGTCCAACTTTTTTAAACCATGTCCATAAATAAAATTGTAGAAGTCTGGTAATGGCAGACATAATTTTTTTTGCCCGAAGATAGCACAAGTTTGGCGGCTCTCTTGGATTCATCTTTAGGCCTTTCTGCTGCTAATGGATATCATTATGCTTCATGAAGTTCATGAGGATATTCCTAAAAACCGGGGGTTTTTTTTTTACAATTTTTTTTTTTTTCATAGGAAAAACACCCCCAACGGATCTTTCCCTGATGCGGTGCCCCCTTTCTGCTTCCCCCGGTAAATAAAGGTCCCTTACTTTCAATCCAATGGTAATAGTTTTGCCGGATGAAGACTCTCCTTCAGCAACATTATTGTTTTTCTTTTGATTGCTTGTACTGGTTTTAGCCCTTTTAAAATTTCCCTTCATTATTCATTGCGCGCAAAACTGAGGGCAGTCTTCTAACCCATTCTGTGTTGCGAGAATTGTCAATCAGCTCTCTGTGATACGGGTAGGAGAAAAGTCTTTCAGCTACTTTTTGTTAAAGTTTTCAACTAAAGCCTGTGATCTGTGAACCCCCGGGAAAATGCCTCTTTTAATGGTAACTCTATGTTTAAACAATTAATTGATTCACTTGGCCTTTAATTTTTTCCATCATCGACTTGAATCATGCGAGGGAAAGTTAGTGGCCCTCGTTGGTATATCAGTTGTATAGCGACAGCAACAGCAGAAGCACTTTTTTTGTGTTAAGGGCTCCGCATCTTTGTATCTTGAAGCCATGTCCAATGACTGTGAGTGCGTACTTAAATCTTTTTCGTCAATCGTATCAGAGGGTAAATATGAAGGTCCATTTAAATGGGTGCGTTGGAGTTGTATTCACAAGTGTGGTCTCTGTATTCGTCTAGGCAGGAAAATAAATTTGCCAGATTGCTTGTTTAGATAACCATTCCTTCGCTGTTTGTTCACTGACTCCCGCTGCTTGGCTTAGTTTTTGTATTGCTGTATCCCCTTTCCAATATCCTTTGGGCGAATAATAGATTTTGTTCATTTTATTCAGCCAATATTTATGCCCCAACAAAATACACGACGGTCATACCAAAGGCAATAAACGCGATTTCTTGCATCTTTTGTTTTTCTGTTTGGTTGATAAAAGTCACTGAATTTTGGTGGGGCAAGGGACTGACCGGTTTGCCTGTTACTAGATAATATTTTTTTATTGCTTGATCAACATTTTTAAATATGTAAGCTGCATGCCCCTGTCTTTTCAGTGTGCCCATTAATAAAATCTAACTGCTCAAGTCTCTGCTTTTAAATAGGCGTCTTGTGCAGCTGCTAGTTCCCCATAGCTTTGTTATGTCTTTTTCTCTCGCCGTCATCCCGTAGTTTACTAAATGCGAAATTACTTCCGCTAAAAGCAAGCGCATTCACCAAAAGCGCCACTATCATCATTACGAGTGAAGCCATTTTTTATAAATGTATTTTTTATTTACATATTTATACTGTCTGGAATATTCCTTGCTTGACTAGAAAATCTTTCGTGGAAAACCGAAGCTGCAATGATAGCAACAGCTTTGCTAAAATCCTCAAAAGTCTAGTTTGCCAAGATCTGGGGGTTTTATTTTTAACAGGCTTTTACCAAGCATTGAGTATCCTACACTTAGACCTCCAATAAGGGCAGAATGGTATACAAGGTTGGCAATAGTTTTTTGGGTGCTCTTTTTAAAAATAAAATAATTATAATTATATAAAAAACATGAACAGCGATGATCTATAACAGCTACAGGCAGCCTAAACCTTCCTGAACTTATGAATGACCAAGTTGATGATCAAGCTATTATGCCCAAAAAGGAGAGGCTGTATTCTTTGGCAGCATGTGGGAAAACAAAACATTTCCTCGGAACTGAATTCGGGCATAGAACAGATTCAAAAAATGTCGCCGCAAGACATTTAAAGTATCATAACGGGTATGAAGCGCAGCTGGGGTCTAGAATGGTGAAAAGTGTGGGGCAAACGGTTCTAGTTTGTACACTAAACTAGTCAGTAGATTTGCTCCCATTGATTCTGAACAAGATCTTACCTATGATTTAACGCAAGATCCAGTTTTAACAAAGTCATTAGAGTCTCTAGGATGTGATCTATACTACAGATTGGAACATTGTTATCGCCATTAATCATGGATTAATAACTTTTAATCATATAGATTTGTTTCCCTTCAAAATGAACGAGCTGGAAAATCATCAGAACCAGATCAGGTGGAGAAAGTAACCAAGCCAGAAAATCAGCAGAAAACACTGAACCAGGTGGGGCCAGTGAAAAGTGCCCTCACCGGGCGTATTAAAGCAGGAAAAAAATTACAGAGTGGAACAGACAAAAAAAATTAATGTTACAGAATATAACTCATCATGAAAACATAACACCGCCAGCGCCAGAACAAGTTGATTCAATGCCCCTATAAAAACTCCATGTGATACAAGACCTACAGCACCAAAGTCTTCATGGAATATTGAACTTAAAACTGTTGCCATTTTGGCGCCATTGCTGCGTTGGGGCAGTTTTACGGTTTTATAAAATATATAACCAATGGCAACAAAAACAAAAGCAATAAAAAAAATACTGAACCACTAAATACAGAGAAAGACAACAGCACGCCAAAACCGCCAATACAAAGCATCTTTTTTGGGATCCATTTATAATGGAATAATATTTTAAAAACTTAATTTAAAATTTTTTTTAATAAAAATAGATCATGGCGTATTATAAAATGATAAAGTCAATAAATAAAGACTGGAGTCTATAAAAGACATTTCCATAGACCCGAATTGTAATCAATGCGGTTGCTTAGATTAAGAGCTTCATTAAGATCTATGCAAGAACGCTGAGCAAGACATCCTCAACGATGACGCGTTTTTTGAGCGTGTGTGTACTATATTAGACATCTACTATTTAAGATAAAAACATAATTGTATTTTTTGATAATTATAAGATAACTGAATAAGAACTTGGTTTGTACTTAAAGGACGACTTAATTATGATCTTGAGGTGACTTAAATCAAGAATTTAATCAAGAACTTACAAAAGAACTTGAAGTAATTTGGGGGTGACTTGAGGATGACTTAAGGACAACTTGAGAATGACTTAAGTAAGAACTTGAGGATGACTTAGAAGGGACTTGGGGTAACTTCAGTTAAGAACTTGTGGATGACTTGAGTGTGCATGCGTGGGGTGGGGGTGGGGGGACGTGCGTGCGTGGGGTGGGGGGGGGGTGTGCATGCGTGGGGTAGACAAAACACAAACAAACAACAACAAAAACCCAAACAACAAACAAACACACAATAGACAGTCCGGGGGTGGGGGTGGGTGTGCATGCGTGGGTAGGACAAAACACACAAACCCCAACAAACAAACAAGAAGTGAAACTACTGGGGCCCACTTCTTGCTTTGTGACTAAACAGGCTGTGTCTTGCCCGCAACCTCAATAAACTGGGCCAAGTGATCATATGTGATCACTTGGCCTAGTTTGCCGCTGAGCTTTGCAGGTGCTGCCGCGCTTTGCAGGTCAAGTGATCATATATGATCACTTGGCCTAGTTTGCAGGTGCTCCGTGCTGGCTCATTGGCGGCAGGCGCTGCGCTTTGCAGGTCAAGTGATCACATTGATCACTTGGCCCAGTTTGCTGTGCTCCTCTTTTCTTTAACCAAGCTTGCAACTGGCTTTAGCAGAGTTACAGCAGTAATTGCTGTAGCCAAGCTTTTATAGCAGCTCTAATCGCCAGTAGTAGTACATCCGCATTGTATATTTAAAGCATTTATATGAAGATAGTGCTAGCCACACACTAACTCCTCTCCATACTGGTAGATGTACTAAAAGGGCTGCCTACCCCTATCTAGTTTGTTTGCCAGAACATTTGAAAATCCCATTCAGTTGCATAAGGGCACACTTGAAAGGCAGATAACTGTTAGAATTAGAAAGTAAAAAAAGTATACACATCTTAATACACAGATCAGCTTGCCACATAAACACTGAATCTGTAGTTAACAATCAATCAAGTCTAATACAAACTGAGAACATTTTACTTGGGAGGAACAGCAAAAATGGTTTTAAATAAAGTTTTTTAGCATACGAATCAGCCGTGTTTAACTCCGCCTTAAGAAATAAACGCCATGTTTTTTTAAACATGGCTTTAGCTGTCTCAAGCCAGCTCCCAACAATCAACGCGTAATGGATTGTTTTTTGCTTCGGCCGACTTAACAAAGCGGCGCCATTTTTAGATAAGGAACCATCTCATCGATAGCCAAACACGTATTAAACCTGGCTGTATCTTTGTCAAAAATATTGCCTTCAACGTTTTCATTCCTTGAACCAACAAACCTTTAAGATGCACAATTCTGTTCTTCGGGTAAACCGGGTTTTTAGAATAACACACCCACCGCACAGTAAAACGCGCCGTGCTTGCCCAGCATCAGTGGAAAAAAGTGTGGGTTAACCTAGTCATGAAAGCGCCCGCTGATTGGCCAGGCTGTAACAGCGCCGCCACACGGGCCAGTGTTGGCTGATGTAATATGGTGCAATCGAGCAAGCTGGGCAGGAAGGAGTGGGGTAGGGAGAAGTGCGGCAGTATTGATTTTTTGGCCGGAGACACACCCGCAATGTAAACAGGAGCACGCCACCGTAGGCGAGGAGTAATGCTACTGTAAACCAGGAGCACATTTTTTTAAATAGTGTTGTGTGGGGTTTTGTTTTGTGTGTGTGTGTGTGTGGTGTGTGTTGGTGCGGTGTGTGGGTTTTATATAAAGTTTTTAGCTGATTTCCTGTTTCCACACAATTTAATCTATAAAGCTGTTGAAAAAGTATTTGTGATTCAAAAACTTTTTCTAACTTAGAATCCACACTGTCTTCTAAAACGCAGCTATATTGCCATATGCAAACTTACACCGCCACAGCACTGGGGGAAATAAAACCCCCGAGTGCTGGGCAGGTAGGCCGGGAACTAGCAATTAAAAGCTTACACCTCCTGACAGATTGACAGTACTGAAAAGAGAGCCGTGGGAACAGACACCGTTTTATATGAAGCGCGTTAGTCACGGCTGTTTTCCCTACGTTACTCTATGGGGCGTGTTCAGTCCCGCTACTTTCCCCTTTCGCTACTCTCTGAAACCTTAGTAAATTAGTATTAAAATGGATAACCCTGCCCCAGTATGTTTGTTTGTAGATAATCGTTATTTTTTGGTTATTGAAGTCTTACTTGTCAGAGAACAGGAAAACCTTTATTCTGGGCCACTTTCGCCCCAAAACTGGTTTGAGGGCGAAAGTGGCCCAGAATGAAGGTTTTCCTGTTCCTGCTTCTTTTTTAGTTGTCATGTGAATATGTTTGACTGCACAACCACGCGAGATATTCCTTTTTCTTTCTTAATGGTTTTTCCCCCTGGGTTGAAATACTGTAAATTTTTGACCTTAACCCCCCCATACTCCTTAATCACCTTTCCAATAATTCATCCCTTTATCTTTCCTAAAACCTTCTTGTTAGTAATTGAATGCAAAGGCGAATCTTTAGGGTAATCAGATGTGTCGTACCATCCTGCATGTCCTTTAGCCACTTTGATTCCATGTCCTTTTTTAGATGTCTTCAGTATGGATATTTATAACAAAACTGTCTGTATCTGTGTAAAGTACTCTGGACTTGGATACGAGGGTTTTTAAAATAGTCATAAAGAAATTCTAACATTAAAAGCTTTGATAATTCTAAAACAGTAAACCCAATAAAACGGGTTTGTCTAATTTGACTTTCTTTTTTTTTCATCATTATGCCAAAAAGCTGATCATGAAATCTTCTGAAGTCCTGATAATTAGGTTTTGAAGTCAGCTTAATTGCTTCGTTCTCTTTAGTGACTAATCTGACATCTTTACGCTTGTGCGGGTTCTCCATAGTCTTTCCAAAACAGCTGTTGTTCATCAGCTTGAAAAAGTCTTTTTCTGAAGCATCTGTGGATTTAGTTCTAAGATTAGTGTTCTTCATGATGTATGGTTTCATGAACTGTTCTTGATCGAAAGCAATTATACGATGAACTGCTGTCAACTTTAAACCATGTCTTAAATAAAATTGTAGAAGTCTGTAATGGCAGACATAATTTTTTTTGCCCCGAAGATTAGGCACAAGTTTAGGCGGCTCTCTTGGATTCATCTTTAGGCTTTCTGCTGCTAATGGATAGTCATTATGCAGGTCATGGAGTTCATGAGGATATTCTAAGTCAACTTCTAGAATGTATCCACGCTGCTGATCAGGCGCCAACCTGCCCAACCACTTTAATGCCTTTTGAATATTTTTTGGATTGTCTTTTGTGTACATTTCAAAGTTGCGTAATGGAAGTGATTGCGCCATTGCCCATCCATACAGATTGTTTGCATCTAAATATATGAGATAGTTAGACCTTTTACTCGGATCATAGTCGTCCAAGTATTTGTTGTTTGCTTTACAGTAATGATGCGACGCCATACTAATTCCTCCACGCAATCCGTTTTCAATCATCTGAAGCATTGGTAGGTCAGACAATAAATCAATCTGTACTCCAGTAAACTTTAAGAAAGCGCCCCCAGCTCATCCCGGGCGCAAAAAAGTAATGCGCAGATCCGGCAAATGTTTCATCAGGTCTTTCTAAATTTTCAAAGACGTCCGCCAAAAAACCCAACATCAGAAATCAAATGGGGCATATAGTCCCCCAAATCGTTTTACAATCAAACTTTTTGCCACGCATCTTGAGCATTTTTGGTTTAATCAGAATCGCTGATCCCCCTTTTCCCTCTAAGACAGAAAAACCGCCTTTAGGGCGGAAGTGTACTTCGTAAAACCCTTTCCCAACTTTTCATGTATTAGAAGGGTAAACGCCCTTTCTAAAAAGATTTGGGGTCAAAAAAACTTCTTTTTTTTGGCAGGTTTTTAAAGGGACAAGCCAATGACTCTAACGAACCCACCCATTTTTGTTGCATAAGTCATAAAAAGACATTTTTTTTTTAAAATGAAACCATGTACTTTCTGACGATTTGGCCCCAATGCATACACCCAAAAGGCATCGCCCACTGCTTTCATTATAAGATGAGAGTCTAACCCCGCAAGTTATAAAAAGAATACGGGCAGTTTCCAGGCCCTTTGGTTCAAACTTTATTTGAAGATTGAAATTTAAAATTTTGGGCGAAAGCTCCCTAAAACTTTCCGCAATGTGATCAGGTCTTTTACTTTCAAATTCCCCTGCGTCTGATGAACCCAAAAACCCGCAAACCCAACAATGTGTGGCTGGCCCATCCCCCTTTTTTTCTGGTCTTCAGCGTCTTTATGATTTCAGATAAATTCAGATTATTAGAACAGTCATTGGGGCCTTTTTGCTGAAATGCGCTGTAAAAATTTTTCCCAGCCGCTTTCTGGTCCTCATAAAATTTCCCTGGTTTTGGGAAGAACGCCATCCACCTAACAATAATGAAGGCAAATGAACAATTAAATGTTTTACTCTTTAAAAGACTTTTTTTCCGAATTTTTGGGGCGCGGCCCTTCAGGGGGAAAAATAAGCGACCGAAGTCTGCTAAAAACATAGGGGCTCGTTTCAGCCGTTTCCGGGTTTAAAACTAACTTTAGACCCGGGGTGGGGGGCAAATTTAAAGTTTGTATTACATCTACAAATTTTTTTTAAAAGTTTTATATGTTCACTCGCGGCTTGCACAGAGGGAAATTTCTTTTTTAAACATTTCTGCAAAATTTCCTTTTTTTTTTTGGGTTTTTTTAAAGATGCCCAAAAATTTCTACTAAATTTTTCCCGAAATTAAGTGTTTTGGGGAACCCCCCCGCGGGTTAAAAGCATCAGCACAATTTCAACTTTGTTTTTTGTCGGTTCCCCAAATTTCTTTTGGACGTTTTTGGCCCATTTTAAATTTGGGTTGTGATTTTTTTCCCCTCATCCCATGTAAAAACATTAACATTTTTATTGGGTTTTTTTGTTTTTAAAAACGATCAATGGAATCCACCAAACGGGAAAGATATTCCACAAAAATTTTAAAAACATTGATGTAAGGGTAAAAGTTAGACACTCCTCGGGGTTTTTGGGCGGACGTGAGCACCCTTTGCAAAACCCAAAACCACCACATAAAACATTTTTGTCTGTTTTCTTTATTTTTTAGAACGGCTTTTTTTGCAACTAATGCGGGGAGGTTTTTGGAATGTAACCCTTCCCTACAATCGGTGCATACTTAGACTTTTTTTAATTTTAACCCTCAAAAAAAACTTCGCCCTCTGCCCAAACCAGAGCCTCTCATTTTGGCTTTTTTCCGGGGCCCAAACATCAAACTTGTAAGCATTTTTGGTCTCCCCAAACCGGGGATTTAAAATTCATTGCGAGAAAGAATAACCTGTTGTTTATTTGAGCCCCAGCCCCTTTCTAGATTTTTTTTCTTTTAAATTGTTACATAGCCCGTTTAAAACAGCAACTTTAATTTTAACGGGGGGCCCAAATTGGGTTAGTTTACCCCGGAACCTCGGGAAATACTTTAGCAACACTTCCCCCGAAACGCTTGTTTGGATAATGCTTCAAAATCAATACCCTTTCAGTCCCCTTTTTGAAAAATTTTCTTGCTTTTGCTTCAAAAAAATTCTTTCTTTTCCCTTCATTTTAATTTTACCCCTGCTGATTTCTTTTTTTAACTCAAAATATTTTTTTAAAATTTAAAAAAAAAAAAAAATTAATAAATATAAACCGGTTTTTTTGGGGCTGGACTCATAAAAAAAAAAAAAGTAAAAACCCCCTTTGGCTTTTTTAATGGACTGTTTAAAACAGAGTTTAATTTTTTCTTTATTTTTTTTTAAACTTTCCTTTTTTTTATCTGCTGGGTGTCTGGCTTTTGAGAAAAACTTCCCCTTTTGCCTTTTTTTGAAGACCCAAATTTTTGTTTTTTTATAGTCATCAAAATCGGCCTGTAAACGACTAAATTCTTCACCGTGATTTTTAATCACCCTAGTCCCTTTAAATTTTTTGTCAGTTTTGGGGGAAAACTAATTTTAGCTTTTTTATTTTTTTAACCATAGCTGTGTGTTTTTTGGAGTTTATTTTTTTTTTTTTGCTAGCAGCCCCCTACACCTAATGAAAATAGTCCAAGAGCTAAAAAAAAACCCCCTTTAGGAAAAGGGCTGCCGTGCACCTACCCCCCTGTTTGCTAAAGGCCAACCCCTCTTTTCCTGCTGATAGAGCACTTTTTAGTCGATGCTCCAGATTAACATGGGTAACACTAAAGACAGCAAAAACCCCTTCTTTTGGTTTGCTGTATTTTGAAAGGCCCTGCCTAGTTTTTGTTGCATTTGTGTAATGTTGTTAATCCAAATTTTTTTAAATCCCCGGGGTTCTCTACCTTATTTCTTCTCTCGGCGACTCTGGCGCTGAGGTATTTCTCGATAATGCTAAACAGACATCCCTTTTAAAAATGAAAAAAAAATTTTTTATAATGTATATTTTCTAATCTGTTATTTTTTAAAATTTTTCAGCTGCGCATCAAAATTTTAAAACACAATAAAAAACCGTTAAGGGGTTTTAATCATTTCCCTTCTTCTTTTTTCCATTTGAATTTTTTTTAAAGTCCCTAACGGGTTCCCCCCCGTTTCCCAAAGTAATGATTATCCTCCTTTTGCCCTTAGGTCAATCCAAAAAACCGTTTTTTCTTTTGTTAAAATGATCAAGTCTAACACGGAAAGATGTGATCTTTAAAAAAAGGGCAACTGTGGATTTCACCCTCCCGCCCCCCAAACAGTTTTCATTTCATCAAAATGCTGAAAAGGGTTTAAGGGCCCCTAGCGTAGTTTTTGGGTTTTAAAACCTCCCCCAAAATTTTGTACAGGGCACTTTTTTTTATTTAAAAGGATTAAAAAAATTTTCAGTTTGTTTTCAAAAGGGGTTTTTTCATCTTAAACACAGAAATAAAATACCTTTAAGCGATCTTGCTTTTGGCTCTAAAACAAAAATTTCCTTATAGTGCCCTGCCTTGCTTTTGGATATTTAAAGATAAATTTCCCCTTTTTTCGAATAAAACTCAGGGGCAAAAAAAAAGGGAAAAAAAACAAACTGTATAGAAATTTTTTTAAATTTTTGGGCTACCGTTTCCCTTTTGAACGGGTAATAAAAAATGAAAAAAGCAATCGCCCACCGAAAAAAGTGTCCTTTAAAAGTTAAATTTTTGGTAGAAAATAAGGTCACAAAAAACTTAAACCGTGACCCTGTTTTTTAACAGCAAAATTTGTCAGTCCCCTGGTGTGACCAAAACCTCGAGCATTGACACGGGCTGTGAAACCTGGGGTACATCGGGGCGCACCAAAAGGGTTGGCCCTCCCTCTGGGGGACTTGCCCCCCAAAAACCTGCCCACAGCAACAGAAAGCTGAGCGCTTTCGGGGGTTTGGGGTTGAGCTGGTTCAACTCCCTTTTAAAGGGGAAATCCCAAAAAGTTTCTTTTGGGTTTTAAGGGGGGAAACGGGTTTGGGTGAGGCAGCAAAATCGATTTTTGTTCGGGCCTCAGGAAGTTCGCGTACCCCGGCAGGTGGGGCCCCTTGGGCGTTCCCGGGCGGGAAACGGGTTTTCTGTGGATGCCACGGAAATGCGGCGGGAATGGGGGCCCCCAAACTTGGTCATGAAAATAACAGCATGACCCCGTTTCCCGACGTCCTGGACCCAAAATTCGGGAAGATGACTGGCCCAATAGGGGCGATTTATGCCGTACCCCCCCAGTTTCATGATGTTTTTCACCCCCCCGGGGGGTCCCTTTCGGATTTTTTTGGAAATCCGTAAAGCGTCCCCCGCCTTCTCCGACCCGGTTTGGGGCCATCGCCTGGGTCGCCCCGGGCAAAAAAAACCGGGTTTTCCAATCACGAAGAACTCGGCCCCCAGTCCCATGGCGCCAATGCACTTTGGAAATCGTGCCCACTCAGAGGGTTTTCCCGATCCCCGGAGTGTCGGGGATAGGTCCCCGGGGCGGGAAACGCCTGCATTGGAGACCAAACCGTGTTCAGGCGGCGCCCGCACGGTCCTGGCGGATTGGCCTCCATGGTTCCCCCAAAGGGTGTTCCGGGCGTTTTTGGCAGGTTTTGGAAAGGCCCCCTTCGTTTGCTGACAAGAAAAATGGGGGTCTTGGGCTGCTGTGGTGACCCTGGGCCCGGGCCGCTCCCCGCCCTGAAACAGGGGGTTTTTTCTGCTTAAAGGGGGGCCGGTCCAAAGGGCATAGACAGGGGGGAAATTTTGGAAATTCCAAAATGCGATAGCGCCCTGCCCCATTAAAACCCCGGGCCTCCCATTTTGCCCCTTTGCAAGGGCAACGATCTTGACAGAAAGTCCCCTTTTAATTTAAAAGGCGCCTCTGGAAGGATTTTGAATTTTTTGGGGGTTTTGGGAAATTTAAAACCCCAAACAAGGGGGGCCACATTGAGTTGAAATTTTCAAAATTGATGCCACGGGGGGTAGGTAGCCCCACTTTGGAAAAAGGCACTCCTCGTCCAAAAACGCTGACCCGCAACATTCACCCACTGTTACGAGGTTACAACAGGCCAAGACAACCCCCGTACTGCCCAATGTTGCACGTGCCAACGACAAAGCTTAAAGTCCTGTTCACAAAGTGAACAAACGGACGCTCTATTTTTGCGTTTTTTATGCCCCGATATAATTTCTAATTTTGACTGATATTGATGCTGGGTCAACCCGCAAAATCAGGGGGCTAACAACCCCAAACCCTAACGAGATGTCCCAAAAAGCGTACTTTGCTTCGTGTCTGTAATATAAAAACATATTTGTGGGCCCTTAAAAGTTTTGTTTTATAAACAATCCCTTTTTTTAAAGCCCCTGAAAGTATGGGGGATCGCTTTTTAAAAACCAAAATCTAGGGTTTTGAAAAAACGATTTTTATCCCCATAACTTAAAAAGGGTACAAACCTTTTTTCCCCTTTTAGCGTTTTTAAACGCCCATTCTATGTTTTTTTGTGGGTTCTTTTTTGATTCCCCTTTAAACCAAGATCACCCTTTTATTCGCGTTAGCCAAGATCAAATAGGCTAAAAATATGTCTGCTTATTTAAAAAAAAATATTTCTTTGCCCCTCAAGTTTTTTTAAAATTTTTTTAACGATTGCCCGGGCCCCCAAATTTTGTAAAAACCGTCCCGTTTGGGTCGGGTTTTTTGAACGGAAATCTATTTTGAAAGTAAGACGTGCAGACCTGGCAAAAATCACTTTAAACCGCTCCCAGGCTGGAAATTTGACAGTAAAATTTGATCCGGGATCAAAAATTTGATGGATTATTTGGAAAATAAAATTCCGCTTATTTTCCCCTTTACGCCAAAAAGGGGTCTTTTAGTCTTCTAAGCGGGTTTAAAAATTTTAACCATATACCTTTTGAAAATTTTTTATAAAAAAAATAAAAAAATTAATTTTTAAAAACCCCGGCAGGCATTGAAGATGGGAAAATTTTGATTTTAATCCTGGAGGGGACATGAGTGATTCCCCTTGGGACGGCATCGCTCGGGGGGTTTTCATTGCATATGAATTAGCAGAATTTGGGAAATACATTAAACCCAAAAAGTCGGTAAAATTAACCGAAAGTAAGGTCAGAACATTATAAAAAAAGTTTAAAGGCCCAAAAACTTCCCCCAAACTATAACCCTGATTATTTTGAACAAAAAAGAACCAATTTTTAAAGTGAAAAAAAAGACCAAGGACAACTTGTTTTACTTACAAAAATTTAAAAGAACCCATCAAAGTTTGTAGCTGAATACAAATTGGGCAAAGGCCCGTGGGGAGCGATCGAAGTTTGCCTTGGCATTGTTAAAACCCCAAAAATTTAAAGGGGGGGGGCAGTTGCCAAAAATTTTAAAACACCCTGCAAGAACTCCCCCAAAAGATCCCCAAATTTTCAAAACATGGAACTTCAAGATTTTAAGGGCAACCAACAGAAAAAATAATAAAAGCAAAGAAGGAGAAACCAGTCCCTTTTAAAAAAAACAGGGATTAAAAACTAAACCGACCCCCCAAAAACCCACGCGAGAAAATTGAGGCCCTTTAACGTGCTTTAAGAAACCCTCAAAGGCCCAATTTAAAAAACAATTTTTCAAAAATAAAGGGGAACTAGAAGACAATAAAAAAAGAAAAAGAAAAACTCGTTGAGGCTTTTTTTATGACGCCAACTTAGGGGCCTGGTTTTAAAGAAAAAAATAACCCCCAAAACTAAAAGACTTTAAACAAAGAATCAGCAAAACGAAAAGGTTGTCTACTAACCGAGAAAAATTAAAGAAAATCAAATGGGGGGCCCCCAAAAAAAGAAAAATCCCAAAAATTTTATATGAAGACCCAACGCAAACAGAACGAATCCGAACACTGTTAGAAAAGGGAAGGAGTCACAAATTAACAAGCGTTTTAACGGCCTTAGGATTTGCAAAAGTACACTGGTGAGGGAATTTCAGGGGCGGGGGTCAAAGTCCAGTGCCTCCACCGACCCTCGCCTCCACCCATAAAACATGGGAAAAAAAAACAGCTTGTTTATCTTGCGGGTTTATTAAAAAAATTTAGCCCGGGAAAGCAAAACCTTTAACCCGGGGATATTTGGGAAATTTTTCTGGGGTTTTTTTCTACTGCAACAAAGTAGTTGGGTTTTTTGGGTGACACTTAGGGCATTAGTTCTCTTAAAAGTTTTGGGTTTAAAAATTTTTGTAAAAAAAAAGACCAAGTAAACCCCAGGCCGTTAATCCAAGAACAAGTTTCTGTCTTTTCATATTCCCTGTCATTATTTTTTTGAATTTTTCAAAAGGGCCTTTTCGGGCTTTTGGGCCCCCAGGTATTTTGGGTGACTTTTTCCTTGGGGGTTTGTTTTTCTGCTTGCAAAATTTCTGGGTCAAAATTTTTTTTCGTTTTTTTTCCCACTTTTTGTTTAAATTTCCTTCCACGAGGATTTTTATTATTTTTGTTTAAAATTTTTGTTCCCCCCTGGAGCCCGAGGTCAGAAGGCAAACATGTATAAAAAAAATGCCAAAAACAAAAATCTACTTGTTTATCTTGCTATTTTTAAAACAATTTTTGGGACCTTTTTTTACTCGAAGGCAAATCCAAAAATGTAAAATTTAAAGGCGTTTCCCCTAAATTTGCTAAGTATTGTTTTTTGCGCAAACAAAAAACCCGTAAAGGGTCAGTTTGCTCGAACTCGTTTTTTTGCTTGCGAACCTTCAAAAACCAAAAATAAGTAACGAAAAAGAGTCGTAATTCGTTCCCCCTTCCTGCTTTAGTTAGGCCCCTTTAAAAAATCAAGATAAATTTTTTTCCACGCTGTTTTAAAGCCTCTCTATGGGAACCCCAGGGAACATTGTGCCTGAAAGGGAAAAATGTGTAAGGAGGGTTCCAAACATAAATTATACTTTCTTGCACGCCCCAAAAATAAAAGGGGGGCCCAAACCATTTTTAAAATCCCAAAATTTTTCCTAAAGTCTGTCTTAACCCTTAATATTGAATTTTTTTACAAAATCCTTTCAAAAGCCTTCATGCTTTTATTTGCGAATGGATTAAACGTTTTGGGCCCTTTGGTAAGGCGCTTGCAAATTCAGTCCCAAAAAACGTCTGGGAAAGGGGTAATAAAAAAAGAAAAACTGTCACTGCCTCACGCAAAAAATCAGGTGAAATTTAAATTATCCGCATACGACACCCACACCCCGTTAAAGCACAAAAAAACGGCAAAGTTTTAAAATATTCTGGGTAAAACTGCAAAACGGATGACGAACCCCCCCTTTTTGGGTGTTTTCTTTTTTTAAAAGGAGGGGTTTTGATATCTTTTAAAGGGAACTCCCCTTTACTTTAAAGGTGTTTAGTCTGGGGCAAAAGAAATACAAGAGAAACAGTTTTAATTTTTTTAAAATTGTAGTGCGGCCCAACAGAATATTTTGCATCATAAAATTTGAAAGCCTCATTTTAAATTTTATTTTTAAAAAATTTTTTTTAAAAAAACAAACTCAAGAAAACCCCTCCCTTCATTTTTTTGAACAGGCTATTGATAAAAATTGCGGAACCAAATGGTTGCACTTCATGAAATTTTTACAAATTGATGGTTTTAAAATAAGGAATCAAAGAAGAATAATAAGATTCAAAATTAAAAATCCGGCCCCAAAAATTTGCCATTTAAAAATACTTGATGGGTTTTTTACGGGTTTTGCTCACTAAAAGAAGCAATGATAACTTTCCCTTCCCCAAACTTTAAAAATGCGAATCCCGAAAACAATGTTAACATTCAAGCCTGAAAAAAGAAAAAA
>JAFLJL010000816.1:45000-72500 GCA_018398815.1 Conus ventricosus
TTTGCTCCCATAAGGAAACCTAACACAGAGTAACTTTTATTCAAGACTGGCACAGCCTTTTAAACTTGAATAAAGTCAAATACATAGACGAACAATCTAACAGTGGGGAAAAAACAAGCGCAGGCCAACAATGAACTGTCTTCATAGTAATGACCTGGCAAAGATTTGGACTTGAGGGAGGGGAGAGGGGAGTTTGAAGATGGAGAAACTAGGAACACGAAATTAAATTAAAAAAAAAAGTTACAGATATATATGGAAACTCTTCACTAGCTGCATAAGGGAACCATCGCAATCCCTTTTGAAGGCAGATATATTTGTATTGCCTGCTCCGAGGCCTTTCGCCCGCTGGGTCGGGACTCATCAGGGAGACACGGCTGGTTGTGTCTGCGCTCCCGGCGTCAAATAGAGACACACCACAGTCCATAATACTGTGATGTTCTCACCACCATGGGTGCAAAAAAGAATCCAATAGCACCCCCAGAGCAGCCAGCGAAGAGTAGTAAATGCAACCAAACGAAAGTGTGGGGAAGAAAAAAAGTTGCTGTAAAACTAAAGACATTATGCAGAAAATTTCAAATGTAGGGGACAGTCTTTGAGCCTACGCCTGGGATCCACCAAAGATGCAAGGGAGACCAAAAGACAAACACACAGACGGACAGAAACAAATAACCTCAATTGAATCAAAGCAAAATCGGAAATGAAATGAGGTAGGGAACAGCAAACGATAAACAGTAAAATAAGTGGGTATGTTTTGCTCCCATAAGGAAACCTAACACAGAGTAACTTTTATTCAAGACTGGCACAGCCTTTTAAACTTGAATAAAGTCAGACAAATACATAGACGAACAATCTAACAGTGGGGAAAAAACAAGCGCAGGCCAACAACTGAACTGTCTTCATAGTAATGACCTGGCAAAGATTTGGACTTGAGGGGAGGGGAGAGGGGAGTTTGAAGATGGAGAAACTAGGAATATGAAATTAAATTTAAAAAAAATGTTACAGATATATATGGAAACTCTTCACTAGCTGCATAAGGGAACCATCGCAATCCCTTTTGAAGGCAGATATATTTGTATTGCCTGCTCCGAGCCTTTCGCCCGCTGGGTTTGTTCCTCCATAAAAAGCATGGGTCCATGCGGACCCACGATGTACGGCAAAGCCTCTTTCCTTCACTAAAAGCATGGGTCCATGCGGACCCACGATGTACGGCACGCAAAATTTTAGGCGACGTACGGGAAAGGTTAACAACAAACAGAAGTTGTTAATAGCGTTGGGTGTTGGTTGTGTTGTACACAGACCAGGTACTAATTGTACTCCACACTAGTACTTTCCAGTTGCTCCATTAGTAAAAGGGGAAAGATTTATTCAGTAGACCATAGGGCTGAATGTAACACAGCCTCTGGATTGAGCAGTGGAGCTTGTGTGTTCAGGGAAAGGAAGGGAAATTGAGGTTATCCATGATGATGTCCATTCCTTGTGGCAAACCCAGTGACGACCTGCTTGAACTGATTGATTTCGGAATGCAGCAGGGGGCCATGGAAGATTTAATAGAGCCCCAAAATGGCCACCACATTGGGTGGAAGAAAAGAAAGAGTACTCCCTTACCCACATGGGATGGGCAGCAGTCCATGGATGATTTCTGGTCCTCTCTTCACTCGGAGGCAAGCAAAAGCTTAAGTCAAGTTCGCTGAACCCAGTGATACCAGTTCCCTGCTCGCCGAGCTGCCACCAGTTCCAACTCATCCACCAAACTTTGTGGACAACCAGGTTGAGTTGGAAGTGGACTCTCTTGGGTCTGCTGAAAAATTGGAACCCCATCCCTCCAGAATGGTGAGAAAATCACCAGGAAGGAGCGAGTCTTTTAGACTTGGTTACTCGGATCGAGGACACGAGCGGTCGCGGAGGTCTCTGTCTTCGTCAAGGTCGGCCTCTAGCTACAGCATTGCCACAGATTTGGGTCAGAGTCTCTGGCGGGGAACACAACCAGAGTCTGAGGCAGTCGAATCCTGAAACAAGATCACAGGGACGACAGCACAGACACCATGGCGGGGACTTTAAACTTGAAGATTCCAGGCACTTTACCCATACTCAGTAGGTCTAGGTCGCCAGCACCGACTGACCACAGGCGTCAGGATTTTGCTGGAGATCATGACCATGATCATGGAGATGGGGAGGAGCGCCTGTATAGTGACAGGAGGCATGACGGACGAACACGGCCCCCGTCGAGCTGTCCCCTGCCCTCGAGAGTAACTTGGAGCAGGCACCAAAGTAGTCACACAGAAACAGGTTTTACAGCCATGACCACCACGACTGCACTGAGAGGGAGTCGGAATTGTATTCTGACCCCTCAGACAGCAGCAGGGAAAACAGTCCTGTTAGGCATCCCCATTCTGGACCAAGAGGGAACCCCCGGAAATTGCCCCCAAATCTACAGTTTGACGGGAACACAAACTGGCTGTCATTCAAGTACAGGTTCGACAGCTATAGAACAGCCCTCAACTGGTCGGAGAATGAGAGTCAGGATTACCTGGGATGGTGTTTGGAAGGAAAAGCCCAAGATTTCTTCACCATAGCCACTAAGATGAGCAGTCAGTGCTCATATCACCAGATGATGATGAAGTTGGAAGCACGCTTCGGGGCCAGAGAGCTGACTGAAACGGCCAAGCTCAAGTTCCAGCAAGCCAGCCAGAACCCAGGGGAGTCCTATGAGGACTGGCAGATCGGGTCACAGTGCTTGCTGTTTCAGCCTTCAGAGACCTGCCAGAAAGTTATGTACAGGCGAGGCGATCAGCAAATTTGCACTGGCAGTCAGGACAAGGAGGCAGGGAAATATGCCTATCTGGAGAGACCCAAAACCATGGAAGAAGCCGTCCATAAGGTTAAGTGGTACCAGCACGTCTCCCTGGTCATGGATGAGGCACCAAGGAAAGTTCAGAGGAGCCACAGGTCAGTTCTGGTTTTTCCAAGCAGGATCTGGACAGCTTTAAGCTGATCGTGGATAAAACTGACCCCTCACTGCAGCTTCTAGCTAAAGAAAGGACAAAGCAACCTCCTGACAATCCAGATTCGGTATCAAGTGCTTCTACTGCAAACAGGTTGGGCACCGGAAAAAAGACTGCAGGCATTACCAGAAGTGGCTGCAGAACCAGTCTGGCAAAGGGGATGGAAGGAAGGAAAGGGACCCCAGCTCTCCAGTCAAGGTTCCAGTTCCTTCATACTCTGGCAATGCAGTAAGGACCATCTCCATGGCAGGGTTTCCAAGGTGCAGCCTTCAGTACGGTCCAAGGCAGTGGGAGCTACTGGCAATAATCCGCCACATATGCCTAGTGCTTCACCGCTGAAGGACCGAACCAGCCTCTGACAGTAAGCACTCCATGCAGAATTCAAAGGAACCATCGTCTGAGGTTATTCGAATTGCTAGGGTCAGGGCCGGTTCTAAGGTGACCCTCCTTACTCCTCCTCCTCCTCCTCCTCCTCCCTCCTCCTCCTCCTCCTCCTCCTCCTCCTCCTTTTCTTCTTCTTCTTCATCCTTTCTTCTGTCTCTCCTTGTATCAGAGACTCCGTCTCTTTATTCTGTGTCTCCAAGTCCCCACCTCTCTCTCTCTTTGAGTCGCTTTCCATCCTTCCCTCTCTCCCACACTCTCTTCCTCTAGTTATATTGTGGCATTCTCTTATTCTAAATTGCCATGTATTCATTGTTGTTTATGAGTTTATATGCAGTTCGATGCAATGATTTCTACCATGTATTTATTGTTTGAGGGCTGGATGGAAAAAAGCCACTGACTGGTGCTTATTCTTTTCCCTCATTAAACAACATTTCGTTCGTTCGTTCGTTCGTTCGTTCTCTTCTCTCTCTCTCTCTCTCTCTCTCTCTCTCTTCTCTCTCTCTCTCTCTCTCTCTCTCTCTCTCTCTCTCTCATCTCTCTCTCTCTCTCTCTCTCTCTCTCTCAGCTTTGGCCTAAAATCTTCCTCCTTGGGTATTAAAGTTCAATCAATCAATCAATCAATCTCTCTCTCTCTCTCTCTCTCTCTCTCTCTCTCTCTCTCTCTCTCTCTCTCTCTCTCTCTCTCTCTCTCCTCTCTCTCTCTCTCTCTCTCTCTCTGATTGCAAGCCTCTTCTTCTTCCAGATGGGGATGTTTAACCTGCCCCGTGCCCACAATCTTCACGTAGACTATTCTGGCACACAGGTTGAATGCATTGTGTATTTTCGTGTTAGCCGGTACTCACCCATCTTAGGACATGAGCATCGGGATCTTTAGAGTCCGTGTATGATCTTAGTGCATGTGACACAGACTAGACCTCGGTTTATAGTCCCATCCGAACGACTATATGGGGAATGGAGTCAGAACCAATGTTAACTCCGAGGGAAAAATCCCCCCATACCGAAATTCGAACCCGCAACCCCAGGATCACGAGTCCGGCGCTCTACCAACTGAGCTATAGAGAACTGTAATATGTCTCTTCTGGCTCACCCGCTCTCACCCGGCCTTGGCCGGTTTCGAGCTGCCGAGCCAGAAACAGACATATTACAGTTCTCTCCTAGTAAACCCTACAAACATACATACTTGGCCGGTTTCGAGCTGCCGAGCCAGAAACAGACATATTACAGTTCTCTCCTAGTAAACCCTACAAACATACATACTGTGCAGGGTTATCCGTTTTCAATCCACACACACACTGCAGGCTGTTCTTTTTTAAAGGCATGCAGTGAAGCGCAGCACTCCCAGAGATTTCAATAGAAGCATTCAGAGCAATCTAGCGGTCTCCACTCATGCATCGTTGGATTTGTAAAGCGAGAGTTAAATACCTCATAGTGCAGTTCTGAATAGCGAGATTTTTATAAGTGGTTAAAAGGATCTTGCTCAGTCATTCCCCAACCTGCAAAGCGCGGCAGCACCTGCAAAGCTTAGCGGCAAACTAGGCCAAGTGATCATCTGTGATCACTTGACCTAGTTTTTTTTTTTTTTTTTTTTTTTTTTCCTGTTTTACTTTGGATTCTCAATGAAAACAAATTTTTTTTTTTTAAACATTTTTTAATTGTTTCTTTTTTCAACATTCACTTGACCTAGTTGATTGAGGTTGCGCGCGGGACACAACCTGTTTAGTCACAAAGCAAGAAGTGGTCCTAGTAGTTCCGCTTTTTGTTTGTTTGTTGGTGTTTGTGTGTTTTGTCCTACCCCACGCATGCACACCCCCACCCCCACCCCACGCACGCACGTCCCCCACCCCCACCCCAGGACTGTCTATTGTGTGTTTGTTTGTTGTTTGTTTGTGTTTGTTGTTTGTTTTGTCCTACCCCACGCATGCACGTCCCCCCACCCCACCCCACGCACGCACGACCCCCACCCCACCCCACGCATGCACACTCAAGTTATCCACAAGTTCTTAACTCAAGTCACTCCAAGTCACTTCTAAGTTCTTACTCAAGTTGTCCTCAAGTCATTCACAAGTCATCCTCAAGTCATTCACAAGTCATCCTCAAGTCGTCCTCAAGTTATCCTCAAGTCACTTTTAAGTTCTTAACTGAAGTCGTCCTCAAGTCATCCTCAAGTTCTTACCCAAGTTAACCTAAGATCATAACTAAGTCATCCTCTAAGTACAGCCAAGTTCTTATTCAAGTTATCTTATAATTATCAAAAAAAATACAATCTATGTTTTTATCTTAAATAGTAGGTGTCTAATATAGTACACACACGCCTCAAAAAACGCGTCATCGTTGAGGTTGTCTTGCTTAACGCCCTTGGTGTGAAATCGGTCAGCATAGATCTTAATGAAGTTCTTACATCCTAAGCAACCCCATTGATTACAATTCTGGTCTATGGAAATGTCTTTTATAGACCCCATGTCTTTATTTATTGACTTCATCATTTTAAACAAATAATAATCCGCCATGTTTTATCAAAAATTTAAATTTAAGTTCTTAAAATATTATTGCATTATAAATGGATCAAAATGATGTTTTGTTATTGGCGGTTTTGGCGTGCTGTTGTCTTTTTCTGTATTTAGTGGTTCAGATTTTTTGATTGCTTTTGTTTTTGTTGCCATTGGTTATATATTTTATAACCATAATAACCGCCCCCAGCAGCAGCAATGGCGCCAAAAATGGCAACAGTTTTAAGTTCAATATTCCATGAAGACTTTGGTGCCTTTGAATTAACTTGCTCTTGTTCTGGAGATGGCATTGGATCAACTGTTGGCGTTGGCGGTGTTATGTTTTCATTATGAGTTATATTCTGTGATTGTAACTGTAATTTTTTTTGTTTGTTCCACTCTGCTAATTTTTTTCCTGCTGCAATGCGTCCAGGATGAGGTGTTTTACTGGTCACTTTCTCGACTTGATTCAATGTTTTCTGATTCAGTGTTTCCTGATTCTGCTGATTTTTCGACTCGTTCATTTTGAAGGGAAATAAAATCTATATGATTAAAAGTAATTAATCCCATGATTAACGGCGATAACAATGTTCCAAATCTGTAATATAAATCACAGCTTAGAGACTCTAATGACTTTGTTAAAACTGGATCTTGCGTTAAATCATACGTAAGATCTTGTTCAGAATCAATGGGAGCAAATCTGCTGACTAGTTTAGTGTACAAACTAAGAACCGTTTGTCCTACACTTTTTACCATTCTTGATCCAAGTTGCGCTTCATACCTGTTCACGGCACATGAGGCCCCGCCGTTTCCTTCCGGCTTAGTGTGAGCGAGACTCTGCCATCTGACTTGCCCGCAGCTAAAATAAGCGGCCAGCTATTAACCAATGAGCGTGAACGCGCGAACTCCCACCAGAAAACAACGCGGTGAAGAAGGGGAGACGCATCCGCCATCGCTGTGCATGGTGTTCTCTGTGGCGAATTTGTGCAAAACGTGCGAATTTCGGTGTGTTTTGGATACTGCAGTGCATCATCTTCGTGTGTTTCAGTGTTCATATAGTCTTAGCTCTGTAAAGAAGTAAACAGGATATCACTTTTTGTCCAAATCTTCAAAACGCCATCGCCGTCAGTGTGAGCAACTGGAAAACGTGGCCTTCTTGAAGATAAGTAAAATTCGTGCATTTTGGGGTTTGTTGACAATATCAAAACTTAAATTCAGGTCTTTTTGGGGATGTTGTCCGCTCTTACAATTGTCCACTGGAAAGGTTTTAGTTTCAAGTACTAAGTTATCTAAGTCATTTACTAGTTACAGGCCGGTGGACGGCTGTACGTGGGGTGTAAAACCGTCTTTGTTCCCAGCTCAGTAAGCCCTCCGTGTCTGACGTCACTGTCTGTGTGTTCATTTAACACGCTGTGCATGCTCCCTACAAGCTGACAACAGGCCACGTGCTGTTTCTCTGTCTCTCTCTCTCTCTCTCTCTCTCTCTCTCTCTCTCTCTCTCTCTCTCTCTCTCTCTCTCTCTCTCTGTGTCTCTCTCTCTTTCTCTCTCTGTCTCTGTATCTCTCTCTCTCTCTCTCTCTCTCTCTCTCTCTCTCTCTCTCTCTCTCTCTCTCTCTCTCTCTCTCTCTCTCTCTCTCTCTGCATGCTTCGGACTTCTAATGTCATTGCAGGAATCATCAATTTTCCCCATTGTTTTCTTCACTTAAGAACTCGGCGGCTTTTCCCGTATTAATTTCCTCACAACTTCTGTCCCCCACCTCTGTGCTTTGACTTACTGACTTATTCTTTTCCCCGTTTGCAGTGTGTGTAGGGGTGCGCGCGTGCATGCGCATGTGCGGTCGTGTGTACGCGCATGCGTGCGTGAGTGCGAGCGAGCGAGTGTGCGTGCGTGTGTGTGTGTGTGTGTGTGTGTGTGTGGTGTGTGTGTGTGTGTGTGTGTGTGTGTGTGAGAGAGAGAGAGAGAGAGAGAGAGAGAGAGAGAGAGAGAGAGAGAGAGAGAGAGAGAGAGTGAGTTGGGCGTCAGTGACTAATTGTGTGTACTGCACTCTGTCTTTTCAGGTTAATGAATGTGCATGTAAGTGTACATTGCCGTCCTTGGTGTTTAGTTGTCTTTCTGTCTTTGTGTGTGTGTGTGTGTGTGTGTGTGTGTGTGTGTGTGTGTGTGTGTGTGTGTGTGTGTGTGTGTGTGTGTGTGTGTGTGTGTGTGTGTGTGACTGAAGATGGCGTCCGTTAAGCACACAGAAAGTAATCATACAGAGAGACTGAATTCTTTATGTAGACTCTGTGGCGGACGGTCAAAACCAACCCGTTACAGGAAAACAATTTATTGCAATAAATATGCATCAGAACTGGAACAGGCATATGGACTTATCATTTCTGAAGAAACAGAGGACAAGCTGTACTCTAGAACAATGTGTACAAATTGTTATGTTTATATGAAACGGAAAAAAAGTGCTGCTGTTCTCCAATCAATAAAAGAACAGATAGCCAGTACACATAGTCTGTGGACTGAGTTTGACCCAACGATTGAAGAAGCTGATTGCACTGTGTGTCACACGTTTCATGAACAGTCCATACCACGTAGACGTGTTAAAAAAAGGAAACTGGACCCCCAAGCAAATCAAAACAGAACTGTCAGCAGCAAGGAAATCTGTGATGTCAGTAAGAAAGGCGAGTCGCTTGACACAGGTCGTGTAGGTGATATTTCTGACGGTGCTGTTCCTTATTCAGATGGGGATATTTGTGGCAGCAATGTTGCAGACGACATAGCAAGAGACAGGACAATGACCACCACTTGTAACACAAATATAGATCAGAGTGATGACAACGTTGATGGAATCAGTGAGCAAGCTTGTAATACAGGCCCTCCTAGTAGTAGTGATGACGTCAATGTCGGCAACGTCACTGCAACTGAGACAGTACATGAAAGTAGTGTGGCCGACATAAGTGAAGTTCTTGACAATACCCTCAGTGGTGCCTGTGAAGAAACATCTCTGAGCAGTAATAACACTAGCAGAACAGAAGCAGACAGCAGTGACAGAGGACCAATGTTCCAGCCTTCAGCATCGTCAACACCTCAACAGAAGACTGTCAAAAGGCGGCTGTTGGACTTTCTCAATGCCCGAAGGCCAGACTTCTTTCAGAATGATGCGAACAATATGAGCAGTTTACAAGTCCAAACAGAGATCGATAACATAACTGACTGCACATCAGGAATGCAAACACAGTCAGTGCTGAGCACACCTGTAACTAACCCTCATACACAGATTCAGGGACAAACAAAACCACACAAAACAGTGAAGCACCGCTCATCACAAACTGAGAAAAGAAAATTAGTTCGACCACTGGAAGATTTGTGTGCACCTCTGACAGCTGGAGAAGAAGCGTATCTCACTCGTTTAGTCCGTATCAAAATGGAACAATCCAGTGACAAACAGACTGTTGCATGCAAAACTAGGGGTCAGCCTATAATTCTAAAAAAGATCATCAAAGCCAGAAAGTCTTCAGCCTTTGCAAGTACTCCCACTAGAAGGAAAAGAGGACAGCAAGTTGCACAAATCCGCAAAGAATATTCAGGTGCTTCGGAGTCTGATTTGTTGAAACAGCAAAGCACTGAGCTTAGATTCACCGGAAAAAGAAAAAGGACAGAGATACTAAAAGCTGCTGGTTGTTTGAAAGGACACGTCACTGCAAAACAGGCAACAAAAATGAAAGCAAGAATGTTGCTGACTTGGGCAAAACAGAGGCAGTTTAGGAAGATATCAAAACAGGCAGGGATAACACTTGATAGTCAGGAAAAAGAAAGACAGTTTCAAAACAGTTTGAAGTGTGGAAAGATTCGGGTAGACTGGAAAAAAACTAATCTTCCATGACCAGAAAACTAACAGAGATGAAAAGAAAAGTACCCCTGTGGTGCGGGTTGAAGATTTGCCAACATTCCTGAAAAAACTGTTAGACCAGTATGAAGAAAAGAAGTTGTTGACATGGCATCATAACACCATTCCTGAAAATGAAATATGGGTGAAAGTTGGAGGTGATCATGGGGGTGGCAGTTTCAAACTGGTCATGTCTGTCGCAAATGTTGAACACCCCAATGCCAAGGAAAACTGTTTCCTGGTCTGCATAGTAGAGGCAAAAGACAGCAGTGCAAACATCAGAACTGTTTTGAATCCTTTCAAACAGCAGATCAGTCGGCTTGCACAAACAACATGGAAAGGAAAAAACATTAGGCCGTTTCTGTTTGGGGATAATGATTTCCTCCTGAAAATGTATGGGCTGTCTGGAGCTCAGGGTTTTGTATCCATGTCTGTGGTGTACAGCCACAAAAGAACAAGCACAAAAGAAGTGCAGTGATCGATTTGGGGATACCATCGAACAGAGAACGCTTGAAGGCATGAAGAAAATGCATGCAAAGTTTGTGAAAGAAGGTGGGAAAAAATCTCAGGCCAAGTGCTTCCAGAATCTTATCTTGCCGAATGTGTGGGACATTGAACTAGATCATGTCGCCCCTCCCTACCTTCATATCCTTTTGGGAATTGTCAAGAAGCATCATGATCTTTTGGAAGATGACTGCTATGATGTTGACAAAAGGATAGCACTAGATCTGGCAAAGAAAGAGGAACCAAATGTAAGAGGTACACACCGGGAGTTTCAAAGAAGTGTTCGGAGGGTGAAGATGTGCTGTCAAAGTCAGAAAACAGATACTCCTTCACTGAAAGGCCTGAATCCTTTCAAGAAGGGTGAAGGACCAGTAGGTGTTGCAGTTGAGTCTGTGCTTCAAAGACACAGGATCGTGAAGCAAGCCTACTACAGTGGCACTTTTATCGGCAACCACTGCAACAAATACCTCAAAGCAGAGGTCATTACGGATATCTTTGACAGCATTGAGAATACAGTGAATAGTATGACAGACGACCAAAGCATTCAGGCCATAGGAAGAGAAATAAAACGTAAACACACCACCTTGAACAAGGCTTATTCCAATGTGCACAGCCTACTGTCATCAAGCCAGCCTGTTGAGAAGGATTTTAAAGAGATCCAACTCGCAATCGACCAGTATATGACACTGTACAGAGCGTACTTTGGTCATCAGATCAATGTTATCCCAAAGCAGCACATCCTTGAAGACCACTGTGCTGACTGGATCCAGAGGTGGAAATTTGGGTTAGCTTTACTTGGTGAACAGGGGGGAGAAGGTATGCATGCCACTGTCAACCAGCTGAAGCGCAGAGCATGGGGTATTAGAAAAGATGACCAGAGGCTGGCCCTGATCATGCAAGAGCAATGGATGCAAGCCTCCCCATAATGCAGGACACGCCTAAGAAAAAAAAGAAAGGAAAGGCAAAGTAACATTCCAAATTTTAGACAATGGACAAACCATTGTGTGTGTGTGTGTGTGTGTGTGGTGTGTGTGTGTGTGTGTGTGTGTGTGTGTGTGTGTGTGTGTGTGTGTGTGTGTGTGTGTGTGTGTGTGTGTGTGTGTGTGTGTGTGTGTCTTTCACCAGATAACTGCACGCCCATTGTAGTCATCATGAATGCGCAGCTGCATATGCTTTATGCATTATCTCAGGTGCCAACTTACACAGTCATCATGTTTCGTGTTCTCTATGTTGTATATAGTCTAGTGTCAGTTCTGTTTGTCATTGTCCATTAGCTTTTAAAGCTTTTTTGTTATTTAATTTGTTTTCTTTGTTGGTTTGGATGGTTGGGTTGGCTGACTGGTTGTTGTTGTCCTTGTTGTTGTTGTTGCTTTACTGTATGAAAATCGCAGCTTTTGGTTTGGTATGTCAGTAAGTCCAAGTTTGTTCTGTTCTTTGCAAACTGAGCCCTGTGTTATTCATTCATTGCACTGCACCCATATAGACTGCTTTCTTTTAAGAGTAAAGACCGTTTTTTTTTTGTTTTATTTTGCATGTTACATTTACTTTACCGTAGAGAACAGTATTTTACCAATCCTGGCTCACTTGCTACTCCACCACGTTTTTGGGCGAAAGTGGCCTAAAAGCCGCCTATTCCTGTTCTCTGACAAGTAACCAAAAAATAACGACCCTACAAACAAATATACTGTGTAGGGTTATCCGTTTTTAATACTAATTTACTAAACTTTTTAGATTTCAGTTTTTGCTTAATCCTGTGTTTTTCCTGGTCATTTTCAATAACATCATTTTCACGCAAACATTCTTCAAATGAGTCTCTGTCTTTCATGTGAAATAAAACTACAGTCTTTAAACTGTTCTCTAAAGTCTTTTAAAACTGAGTTATATATTTGGCATAAAATCCACACACTTATCCTGGCATGTCTTCCACTGAAAGCAAGTTTTGATAAAGTGTTTCTCTTTTTAACTATGTCTCTTTCTGCCGAACAGTCATCTATAATAAATAGTGTCTGCGTTCCTTCAAACAGTCTATAAAACTGTTCTAAACACTCACTCAGTTTATTGCTAGGATTAACTAAATATATGTCATCATCTGTCCATATAAACCTTCTATCATGATATGCTTTGTTCCATTTAAGTGTTGGACAGAAAATTACAATATGATCAAAATTATAACGATAAACTGTTTGTAACAGGTCGAGGATAAATATTGTTTTTCCACAACCAGTCTGCCCACAAACCAATGAGCAATGAGGAGTTTTTGTCATAAAGTTTAACTGCTCCATAGTTTTATAACAGAGTTTAATCTAATCCAGTTATTATTTTTATCATACTCTCCGTCAAAACTTGTTCAGTATAATAAAATCCTATAAGGTCTAAATGTGTAAGATTAATCCAATTTAGTTCTGTAAGATTATTTCTATTTAGACTAATATTGATTTTGTTGCTTGTTGCTATGACCTTAATATCCTCGCCATTGTGAAGAACGACAACGGTAACTTTAAGTTTTTCAACGTCTAAGTTTTGCCAGCTAATTAGAATTCCTTTTAGAAGGACGTCACTGACACCCACAGCCCATTCCTCGCCTCATCTTTAAGACAGAAATTTCAAATATCATTGTGAACGTGTCTCCTAATTTCATTTGTGGAATGAATTGTAATTTTGTAGAAGCATCTTTTAAAACCGTTTCTCTTCTGTGGAGGATGTACTGTTTTTTCCCATACGGCGTTTTTCAATTTCTTTCCGACTATTGTCGTCCGGCATAAGACTTACATGTAAAGGGCCAGAGTTGAATGCTTTTCTAAAACTTTTTTGACGGCTAAAAAATGTAAATGGGCTTATGAATTCAAATTTTATTTTCCCATTCTAAATATGGTTCTAAATGCCATTTGAGGTCAGGCTTTCGAACTATTTTATATTCATACTGGCCAACATTATTTGCTTCTAGATTGCGTAGTTGTTCTAGTTTAGGAAACCTTTTGTTGTCGTCAACCTCTTTGCGTTTATAATCACCATCTTTAGTGTACTCAAAACCATACAAAGTGCCTATTTCACCATTCTGTTCAAAGTCCGCAACGTCTGCAAGGTCTTTTAATTCTAAAGTTATACACCTCACAGGCGCCAATGTAACTCCTGGTTCTTCTGGCCCACGCGACATTTTTTAGTACAACTTATTATTTTATTTCTAAACAATGTGCAGGTTATCACATTTCACAACTTTTCCGCTTTGTCTTTGATTTTTATATTAAATGATCCAACCCTCCCACAAACTAATCTTTTAAACTGTAAATTAGGGAATTGTATAATTTCATAATCGCAATATGCTGCTTTCCCTGGACGGAAGAGCTCTTAAAACAGTTGAGGGCCTTCCATCATATAAGTTTTCATCAGTGCTCAGCTCATCCAAATGAACATAGAGTAATGAATGTAATGCAAGATCGAGCGGATTTTCCCCTCATAAGTAGTTTTGTCTGGCTCAGCAATAAACTATGAGTGGGTAAATTGCAGTTGTAAAGCCTAACATTTTAGCTAGCTCTCTATCAAAAAAGTAAGATGTTTCTTCTTCTTCAAGCTTAAATGTTAACATTGTTTTTAGATTTGCATTGTTAAGTTTGAGAGTAATGTCAAAGTCACTCATTGCTTCTTTTAGTGAGCAAAACCCGTAATAACCATCAGGTATTGTTAACTGGCTCATTTTGGTCCCTGCTTTGTTAACTTTTAGAACCTTATTATTCTCCTTGGCTTCGCTTATATTAAACCATACGACTTTGTAGAATATTTCATGGAGCGCGACCATTTTGGTTCCGCAATCGTTCTTAACAGCATGTTCTAAAAACGAAGGGCGGTCTTGGGCTGTTATTGTTACAAACATTTTTAAAACAAATTAAAAATGAGTGCATTCAAATATACTGATGCAAAATATTCTGTTGGGCCGCACTACAATCTTAAAAATATAACAACTGGCACCCTCGACATTTCTGTGACCCAGACTGTCGCTTTTCATAAAAAGGTGAGTACTCATTAAGCAGATATCTTAACCCCCCTATTAAAAAGACTACATCGCGAAAGCGTGGTTTAGTCATCCCATGCAGTTTTATCAGAACCAGTTAAACTTTGCTGTGTTTTGTGCATCAACTGGGTGTGGAGTGTGCGTATGCTGATCACTTAAATCATCCTGATCCTTTGGTGAGGTCAGTGTACAGATTTCATTTTTATTACACCTTTAGACGTATTTTGACTGAACTGCGAGCGCCATTACCCAAAAGACAAACCGTTTAATCCATTCAGCAACATAATAGACATGAAGGCTTTTGAAAGGATCTGTAACGAATTCAATATTAACACCAAGACGGACTTTAGACAAAAGTTGGATCTTAATCATGGTCTAGGCACCTTATTTTTGGGGCATGCACAGAAAGTTTAAATATGACTGGAATCCCCCTTACACATCTTTCTCTTCAGGCGCAACAGCTTTTCACCTTGGGTCCATAGAGCAAGAGCATAAAACAGCATGGACAACATTTATCTTAGACACTTCTAAGGGTCTAACTAGAGCGGGAATAGAACGAATAAACGACTCTATTCGTACTTACGTTTGGTGTTTGCTAGGGTCGCAAGCACAGGCAAGATCGAGCATAACTGACCCTTCTACTGGCTTTGACGCACAAAAACAATATTAGCAAATTTAGAGGACGCTATTAATTCTACTGTTGATTTGCCTTTAAGTATTAAAAGGTACCAAAATGTTTTACAATACGCAAGATCAAAAGTAGACTTTGCTGTTGGCACTGGTTTATACATGCTACCTTCTGACCTCAGACTCCAGGTAGGAATAATAATAAACTATAATAATGAAATTCTTATAGCAGGCAATGAACAGAAGGTTGGGAAAAACGACATAAATTCTGAGCCAGTAATATTACAAACAATAAAAGAACACCAAGAATAAGTCATCTAATCACTGAGGCCCAACCCCAAAAGTCATTTAAGACTCAGCAAAGCTCGCGGACTCTGTTCGCGATGGCCATGAATATGAAAAGACAGCGCTTGTTCTTGGATTAACTGGCATAGGATTACTTGGTCTTTATCTTACTAAATAGTAACCCAACTATTACAAGAACTAATGTCCATAAGTGCTCAGCCATAAAGCCAACTCTTTGCCTGCAGTGAAAAAGCGTCAATACCCCCCAAATTTTCCTGGTAAAGAGTCTATAGCTTTCTAGAAATTTTTTTAAAAAAATCGAAAGGGATGATCAACTGTTTTTTCCCCATGTTTATCAGGTGGAGGCGATGGCGAGGGGCACTGGGTTTGACTCCACGCTCCCCGAAATAGCACCGTGTCTTATTGAAAACCCTAAGGCTTTAAACGCTTGCTAATGGACCCCCGTGCCCCTTTAAACAGGTTCTTATTCTTCTGTGCGTGTTCTTCAATAAAATTTTTTCGTATTTCCTTATTTATTCACTTGGTTCGTAATTGGTTCGGTTAGTAGTTGCCCTTTCTAGTTTTGCGATTCTCTTGTTAAGTTTTTTTGTTTTTTGGGTATTCTTTCTTTAATATATGCCTAATTTGGGCGTCTCAGCTCAACGGTTTTTCTTTTTCTTTTTTTATGCTCATCTGTTCCCCTTTTTTTGCTAAATTGTTTTTTTAATTCCCCTCTGATCCTTTAAAAGATGTCAAGGGGCCTATTTCCGTGGGTAGCGGCGAGTGTGTATAGTTTTTAAATGTGTTTTTGAAAACTGGTTTCGTTTATTACTTTATTAATTACCTGCTGATTGATTTAATTCTTTAAGTTCCTGTTTTGCATTTGGTTACTGTCGGGGTTCTTGCGTGTTTTTTAAATTTTTGAAATGCCTCCGCCCTAATTTTGGCCCTAAAAAAGGGCCAAGGCGATTTTATCTTTCACCTGAGTTTTGATAATTGTACTTTTGGGCTAAAAAACTTTGATGGGTCGGGTTTGTTGTAAGCCAAACTGTTCCCCCTTGATCCCCCTTTACAAAAAAAAGAATTTCTAAAAAAATCTTTTGGGCTAAAAAATTCGGGGGTTCTTGAAAAAACTTTTGTAAATGCTCCGCCGACTTTCTTTTTAATTCCCGTGCTTGAGAGGCCTGAGCGATGCTGTGGTCAAAGGGGACATTTCTCATGTCTCTCCCGACAAAAACTCATTCTTTTCACTTCAATCCCTGCCTGTTTTTAAATAATTATTTTTATTTTGTTTAAAAAAAAAAAGTCAGACATGGTTCGATTCTTAACCCGCTGAAGATGAAGGACCCCAAAGGGGCTTGAAGGGAAAAAAACGGAATATTACTGTTCCAAAAATCCATTATTATTGATGCGATAAATTCTTACTGTAAAATTTTCCCAGACCTGGAGGGATGAAGTGATTGTGCCGGGCTCTGACGTCTTACTTTCAAAATAGAATCACTTAACAACAGCCCCAAAGGGACAGTTGTACAGAACTGGGGGGGGCAATTTTAGAATTTCTATAAAATTGAGGGCAAGAAAATTTTCTTTACACAAGCGGGGAAAATTTTTTTTAACTATTTGTTATGGCTAACGGGGAATAAAAGGGGAAGTTTTGCGTTTCAAGGAATCGGAAAATAAAAGAACATAAAAACTTAAAATGGCCCCGAACCGCCTCAGGTGTAAAAGCAGCAAAAAGGCTTTAGTGTAAGTTTGGTTTTGGTATCGTTTTTCCATTCCCCTTTTTTTGGTTTTTAAAAAGCGCATGCCCCTTACTTTCAAGGAGCATTAAAAGAAAGATTGTCTATGAACTAATTTTTCGAAAAAAACGTGTTATCAAATCATCAGCACCGAAGAAAAAGTACAGATTTCGAATTCGTTAGAGTTTGACGTTGTTGGCAACCCTTTTTTAGCAGAGTGATTGAGCAAAATATCGTCAAAAAATTTCCATTATTACGAAAGAGTGATTCACATAAAAAAATCCCAGAAGCGGGGACCTTTGGAATTTTAGTTTTAGGTCGAGCAAGTGCTTAAGGTTTTATTGCTGTGTGAAAATGAAGAACCCTTCAAAAGATCAAGTGAAAAATTTTTTAATCCCAAAATAACGAAAGTGCAAGTACAAAGACGTTTTGTCCTAACCAAATTACGCTAGGGCTTAACCCTTTTCATCTTTTTTACGAAATAAGAAAATTGTTTTGGGGGGGGGAGGGGTAAAATCCCAAAAACGACCTTGTTTCTAAAAATTTACTCTTCCAGTGTTGGTTGTGATTATTTAACTCAAAATACGGTTTTGGATTGACCTAAAGGTCAAAGAGGATATGGTTGTTGGAAGCGGGGGGAAAGTGGAGACGTAATAAAATTCAAAATTGATAAAGAAGAAAGCCCATAAACCCCTTAATGTACATTTGTTTTTAAAATATGATGCGCAGCTGAATATTCGATATAACAGTTGAGATTACTTACTAAAAAATTTTTTCATTTTTTTAAAAGCATGTTGTTCAGGTTTTTCCCCAAAGTGCCCCCAGACCGGAGATGCCCGAGAAGGAAACAGGAATTTTGCTGTTATAGAAACCCCCGAAGTAAAAAAATTCAGATTAACAAAAATTAACCCAAAAGCAACAAAAAAGGAGGCCCTTTTAAAATACGCAAAAAACCAAAAAGAAGGTATTTGTGCCTTTAATGCTGTTACCTATGTTAAATACTGGAGTCGATATAAGTGCTCATCGCAGGAACGAGGTAGGTTTTAGAACAGGCGTAGGGGCCCCGCAGTTTACCTTGGGGGGTTTGTTTAGTCTCGGCTTGTGTTTTTGTGTAAATGCGGCTGGCAAAAAATAAAAAATAAACTCCAAAAGCAACAGCTATGGTTTCAACTAATAACGCTAATTGTTCCTTCAAGCTGTTAATTTTAAAACGCGCTGACTCAAAAATCAGGATGGGAAAAATTTTAAACGTTTACAGGTGTTTGATGATACAAAAGACAAAAAATTTGATCTTCAAAAAAAAGGCGAGGGAGTTTTTTCAAAAGCCGCCCCCAGCAGTAAAAAAAAGGGAAAGCTTTAAAAAAGAAAAAAGGGCATTAAACTTGTTTAACAGTAATTAACAAAGCCAAAGGGTGTTTTTTATTTTGTTTATGAGTCCAAAGCACAAAAGACCCCGATATTGATTCTGATTAAGTATTTTTTTTTTTTTAAATTTTAAAAAAAATTTTGGTTAGAAAAAAGATCAACAGGCTAGATTATGAAGGGCAAGACGAATTTTTTGGCAAAGAAGAAAATTTATCAGAGAGGGAAAGTATTTTTTAGAAGTCATTGTCCCGCAAAAGGTACGGGGAAGTGTTGCTATGCTATTTTAAGTTCCAAGTAAATAACTTTTTCCCCCCGTTAAAGAATGTTTGCTGTTTTTTAAAGACTATTAACAAAAAATGAGAAAATCTGAAGTTGGGTCTCAACTAAACAACAGTATTCTTTTCATAATGACTTAACACCCGGTGGGCGGCGAACGTTACACGTTTGACGCGCGCTGAAGAAGCCAAAAAGAGAGGGGTTGGTTTGGGCAGAGGGCGAAAATCCGAGTTTGATTAAAACAGTTAAGTATGACGATTGTTTGGAAGTCCACATTCATACTCCGATTAGTCGCAAAAAAAAACAGTTCTAAACTAAGAATCAGACAACAAAAGTTTTTGTGGTGCTTCTTGCAAGGGTGATTACGCCCCCAAAAAGGAGAGGTGTCTAAATATCAGCATTCACAAGATTTAACTTCAAAAGGAAAATCCTTTCTGTTAGTGTAGACCAAAATTTTCAGTTTTAAGAGCAAAACAAACCAATAACTGTCAATATCTACACATGGGGATGAGGAAACAATTTACAGCGGATTAAAGTGCAAAGAAAAAGTCCTACAAATGGCGAGACAGACAAAAATCATGTTGACTTACTACTAATGTTTTCACCAGCGGAGGCTGCCACATTACACATGATACGAATCCCAATGATGTAAAAACTAATGCTGCAATACCTTCCCCCAAAAGATGGGCAACAAACAAGAATTCTGCAGAAATGTTTACAAGAATGCCATTGTCAAGCCGCAAGCGAAGCATAAAGAAACATTGTATCGGCCCAGTTGCTGGTGATCAGAACTAATTACGCCCCCACCCGTAGATCTAAAAGGTTAGTTTTATAGAAACTGGAAAAAAAAACTGCCAACCATTCTCCATATTGGTTGTTTACGCAGACTTTGAATACTCATTGTTCTTATGAAGGGCCAGAACGCCACTAAAACTTCGAAAAACAGTCTTAATGAGTTTTCATCAGATTTGGTCATTTGCCTTCATTTTATTGTTAGTCGGATGGCGTTTATTCAGAACCTGGTATTATATAGAGGACCAGATGCTGCAGAAACATTCTTTAAACGCATGCAGCAACGTGCGTAATGAATGTTTCTAATATCATCTTGTATTTATCTGAATCTTGATGACGCCTGAAGCAAGAACTGGTATGCCTCAGCCACACATTGTTGGATTTGTGGTTTAGAAACTCAGTGAAGAAGAACAAGTACAAAAGTAAGAGACCATGATCACATTTGTGGAAAGTTCTGAGGAGCGGCGCATAACAAATGCAATCTTCAACTAAAGATTTGGACCCAAAGGGACATGGATAGCTGCCCATCTTCTTTACATTACTTGCGAGGTTACGACTCTCATTCTTTTAATGAAAGCAGTGGACGATGCTTATGGGTGTCAATGCATTGCACAGTCATCAGGAAAAGTTCATGTGCTTTAACTTTAAATATCATGTCTTTTTATGACTCTTATGCAGCACATGTTGGGGGTTCGTTAGAGTCCCGCTGGCTATGTTGTCCTTAAAGTCCTGCCAATACGGAAGAACTATTTGACCCAACTCTCGTTAGGAAAAGGTGTTTTACACTTATGAGTACATGAACTGTTGGGAAAGGTTTGACGAAGAGACGATTCCTCTAAAGGCGGTTTCTTTTCTAGTCTTAGAGGAAAAGGTCATCAGTGATTCAGATTACTGCCATGCTCAAGATGCGTGGCAAAAAGTTAGAGTGTAAATCGATGGAGACTATCATGACTCCTATTTAATGGCAGATGTATGTTTGTTGGACGGTAGTCTTTGAAAATTACAGAAAGACTGTATGGAAACATTTATAGCCTGGATTCCCGCGCTTTTACATTTCTGCGCCCGGGATGGAGCTGGGATGCTTTCTTAAAGTGTACTGGAGTACAAATTGAGTTATGTCAGATTTACCAATGCTTCAGTTGATGAAAACGGATTGCGTGGAGGAATTAGTATGGCATCGCATCATTACTGTAAAGCAAACAACAAAGACCTTGGATCATTATGATCCGAGTAAAAGGCCGAACTATCCTAATGTATTAGACGCCAAACAATCTGTATGGTAATGAAAATGATTGGGCATGGCACAATCCTTAGTTACGTAACTTCAAGGATGTACACAGGTACGAACAATATTCAATAGGCTTAATGGTTGGGCAGTTTTAACGCCTGTTAAACAGCCGTGGTTTCATTCTAGAAGTTGACTTAGTATTTCCTCTTGAACTCCTTGACCATACATAATGATACCCATTAGCAGCAGACAAGTATAAAGATGGATCCAGAGAACCGCCTAAACTTGTGCCTAATCTTCGGGGCAAAAAAAAATTGTCTGTATTAAGACTATTCTGCAATTTTATTGTAAGACATGGATTGTAGTTGAACAGCAGGTTCATTCGCATAATTGCTTTTGTTCAAGAACAGTTCATGATCAACCATACATCATGAAGAACACTGATCTTAGAAACTAATTCCACAGATGCTTCAGAAAAAGACTTTTTCAAGCTGATGAACAACAGCTGTTTTGGAAAGTCTATGGAGAATCCGCCACAGCGCAAAGTTGTACAGATTGTCACCAAGAGAACGAAGCAATTAGCTAACTTCAAAACCTAATTATCAGGACTTTAGGAAGATGAATTTATGATCAGCTTTTTGGCATTAATGATGAAAAAAAAGTGAAGTCAAAATTAGACAAAACCTGTATTTTATTGGGTTTTTTACTGTTTTAGATTTATCAAAGCTTTTGATGTTAAGAGTTACTTTATGACTACTTTAAGCCCTCGTATACTGAGTCCAGAGTACTTTCACAGATACAGATAGTCTTTTGGGATAGATATTCCTACTGTAGATATTTATAAAAGACATGGAATTAGAGGTAGCTTGAGGAGAGAGTGGATGGTATTGACACGTCGATTATCCTAAAGATTCGCCTTTACATTCTATACTAACAAGAAGGTTTTTGGAAAAAGATGAATGAAGGATGAATCTTTCTGGAAGGTGATCTGAGGGAGGTTTGTTGGTTTAGGTCAAAAAATGTCTGTATTTCGAGCACAGGAGAAAATCATTAAGAAAGCAAAGGGAATATCTCGCAGCGTTGTGACAGTCAAACATATCACATGGTCATACAAAGAAGCATAGTTTGGCCATAGACTTTTAATCGTGACAACGTAAAACTGCGATCTAATACTACATGAGATCAAATCACAATGTCTGTTACAAGAATTAATTAGATAGAACAAACACAAAACGGGCGTTTGTTAAATCCGAGTTTTCAATGCAATCGGGCACTGGAGAACGTAAATAATAAAGCGGAACTGTGTCTGGGTGGATTTCTGCAGTTCTCCTTCACAAACGATCTTTGAGGGGGCTGGTTGTTTTGTTGTGTCAGTTTCTCGTAAATAATACACGGGCGGATTCATCTTTTACAAATTCTTTTTTATTTCATATGGCGTCAACACTCAAATCTGGATCGGTTGCCTGATGCGAGTGTCCCCTTCTGCTTCTCCCGTTAAATAAGGTACCTTTACTTTCATCCAAACGGTAATAGTTGCCGGATGAAGACTCTCCTCAACCAACTTACTAGATATAATAAACCTAGCTTTGTATGGTTTTAGCCCTTTAAATTCTTCATTATTCATTGCGCGCAAAACTGAGGGCAGTCTTCTAACCCATTCTGTGTTGCGAGAATTGTCAATAAGCTCTCTGGATATGGTAGGAAAAAGTCTATCAGCTACTGTTTGTTAAAGTTGCTGAACTATGCAAGCCTGTGATCTGTGAACTCCCGGAATGCCTCTTTTAATGGGAACTCTGTGTTTTAAACATAATTGATTCTCTTGGCCTTTAATTCTTTTCCATCATCGACTTGATATCATGCGAGGGTAAGTTAGCGGGCCTTCGCTGGTTTATGAGTTGTATAGCAACTGCAACAAGCAGAAGCTCTATTTGTGTTAATGGTTCTGCATCTTTGTCATCTTGAGCCATATCTATGACTTGTGAGTGCGTACTTAATCTTTTTCGTCTAAATCCTATAGAGGGTAAATATGGAAGATCCATTTGATGGGTGTCGTTCGGTGTTGTATTGACAAAGTGTGTCTCTGTATTCGTCTAGGGGCAGGTATAAAATTTGCCAAATCGCTTGTTTAGATAACATTCTTTTGCGGTTTGTCACTGACTCCTGCGCTTGGCTTAGCTTTTTTAGATTGCTGTTATTCCTTGCCAATATCATTTTGGGAATAATAGATTTTTGTTCATTTTTTACTCAGCAAATATATGTGCAACAAAAATAACACCTAACGGTCATTACCAACGACAATTAAACCCGATTTTCTTGCATCTTTTGTTTTTTCTGTTGGTTGATAAAAAGTCACTGATTATGGTGGGGGCAATGTTCTGGACCGGTTTGCTGGTATAGATAATATGGTTTTATTGCTTGATCAACATCTTTAAATATGTATGCTGCATGTCCCTGTCTTTTCAGTGTGTCATGAATTAAAATCTAATGCTTTACTCCTATGTCTCTGCCTTTCATAGGTCTTGTGCAGCTGCTAGTTCCTCCATAGCTTTTGTTATGTCATATTCCTCTCGCCCATCATTCCCAGTTTACTAAATGCAAAAGTACTTGCCGCTAAAAGGCAAGGCATTCACCACAGCGCGCCTTCATTAGTGGCGAAGTGAAGCCAATTTTTCTATAAATGTATTTTTTTCTTACATATTTATATTGTCGGAATTTTTCCTTGATTAACTAGAAAATCTTTTCGTCCATGGGGAGTCTAGACGAAGCTGCAATGATAGCAAATCAGCTTTGCTGAATCCTCAAAGTGTAGTTTGCCAAGATCTGCGAGTTTTAATTCTGAACAGGCTTTTACCAGCATGTTGTATCTACACTTAGTCCTCCCAATAACTGCAGAATGGTATACAAGGTTAGTAACAGTTTTTTTCAGTGTCATTTTTAGAAAATAAAATTATTATAATTATTAAATAACATGATAAGTGTTGATCTCCATACGCTCAGGCATGCTAAACCTTCCCGAACTTATGAATGAACAAGCTTGATGATCAGATATTTTGCCCAAAATGGATGAGGCTGTATTCTTTAGCAGCTTGTGGTATAACATAAACAGTGCTCGGAACTGAATTCTGCATTGAAAAGACTTCAACAATGCCGCCGCACAAGACATTATAAGTATCATATTTGGTATGAAGCGCAAACTAGGATCCAGAATGTAAAAAAGCGTCGGGCAAACGGTTCTTAGATTGTACACTAAATAGTCAGTAGATTTGCTACCATTGATTCTGACAAGATTTACGTATGATTAACGAACAAGATCCAGTTTTAACAAAGTCATTTAGAGTCTCTGGGTGTGATTTAATACTACTGATTTGGAACATTGTTATCGCCATTAATCATGGAGGATTAATTACTTTTAACATATAGGTTTTGTTTCCTTAAAAGGTCCGATCTGGAAAATCTGCAGATCTGAACCAGAAAACTCTGAATCAGGTGGAGAAAGTAACCAAGCCAGAAAAATCAGCAGAAAACGCTGAATCAGGTGGGTGACCATTAAAAATTCATGGGCGTGTTGAAGGAGGAAAAAAAATTTGCAGAGTGGAATCAGACAAAAAACAAATTAATGTTTACAGAATTTGACTCTCATGAAAACATAAACACAGCCAGCGCAGGAACAAGTGATACAATTGCCAGCTATAAAAACTCCATGTGATACAAAGGGCCCCAAAGTATTATGAATATTGAATTAAAACTGTTGCCATTTTTTGGCGCCATTGAGGCTGTTGTGGAGGGCAGTTATTGCGGCTATAAAATATATTCACAATGGCACAGAAACAAAAAAAGTTAAAACAACCTGAACCGTCTAAATGCAGAAAAAGACAACTGCCACCGCCAAAACCGCCAATAACAAGCATCATTTTGATCCATTTATAATGAGAATAATATTTTAAGAACTTAATTTTAAATTTTTTAATAAAAATAGATCAGGCGTATTATAAAAATGTTAATAGTCAATAATAAGCAGGAGTCTATAAAACGTCATTTCTTAGACCAAAATTGTATTCACTGTGTGCCTTAGGATGTATGGATCTTCATTAAGAATCTATTGCCAAAGAACGCTGAGACAAGTCATCCTCACGATGACGCGTTTTTTGACGCGTGTGTTGTAACTATATTAGGCATCTTACTATATTAAGATAAAAACATAGATGTATTTTTTGATAATTATAAGAACTTGTAATAAAAAACTTGGTATGTTACTTAGAGGTGACTTAGTTATGATCTTGAGGTGACTTAATCAAGAAACTTAATTAAAAACTTAATCAAGACTTATTAAGAACTTGAAGTATTAATTAAAAAACTTAATTAAAAATTAAATATGAACTTGGGGGGTGACTTTGAATAGTGACTTAAGTTAAGAACTTAAGTGTGTGCTGCGTGGGGTGGGGTGGGGGGAGAGGAGGTGTTGCATGCGTGGGGTGGGGGTGGGGGGAGAGGAGGTGTGCTTGCGTGGGTGGGGGTGGGGGGAGGTGGTGTGCATGGTGGGGTGGGGGATTGGGGCACATTCTGCTCACAGTTACAAGCACAATACATCCTGTTAGACTCATGCTGTAAATATAGCCGTTCTTATATATACGGTTATTTATAGCAAGGCGGATTTCACCCACAGGCTCTTGTGACTAAATATAGCGTTCATTTATAAGGTTATTTATAGCAAGGCGGATTTCCCCACAGGCCCTCTTGCTGCTAAAAATTGCGTTCTTGTATAAAACGGCCTATTATATAGCAAGGCTGCTGACTTCACACAGCCTCTTGCTGCTAAATTAGCCGTTATGTTTAATCGGCTTTTTTATAGCAAGGCTAGCTTCACCACAGACCCGCCTTCCCGCAAAAAGAGTTTCATTATACTTTCCTTTCTAACACAAAAAGTTTATACCACACCCCTCCTCTTTTCTCATCGGGCTTGGGACCGGCATTTGCAGAGTTAGTGTTTTTTTTTTTTTTTTTTTTTTTTTTGGTCAGGAGCTTTTTTGTCGGCTCTTAAATCGAAGTTAGTACACCTGTCGCTGAACGTTTGAAGCTTTTTTGTAGTGTAGTGGGCGCACCAACCCACCCGTTCTGTTAGGGTGTACTAAAGAGAATCCCGCTCCCTCCTTTTGCCAGGCGTTTCGAAAATCATCATTTTTTCTGAAAGTTCTTAGCGATCAGATTCGTTTGGCAAACAAAATCATTGATGCTGATGCCTAAGGTTATGAAATTTTGGACAATAATAAAAAAAGGTTTGAAAGCTGCATCAGTTTTCTTGCATACGAGTCATCAATATCCATGTGCGTACGTAAAATGAACGCCTTGTCTCAGTTGGTTTGATCTTAGAAAATTGTTTGTTGCATTGTCAAGGGCAGTGACCTTAACCAGAGCTTGTGGATCGTTTTTCTGTTGCTAAGTTTTAGTAAAAGATCACCTCGGGAGAAATGGAATTTCTTTTCGTCATCGTCAAAAGCTTATCAAAATCCATAATACATTCTTTTTCAGTAAAATTGCCCAAATCTCTTTCTAAATCTCTTTCTTGAACCACAGCTTTCAGGTAGTTGTTGTAGTCTTCTATGGTTAGTTCGCTTTTTCGTTCTCCCACCTTCATAAAACGCAATACTGCTCTTGGCTTACAAGTAAAAAACAGAGCCCACCTGAGTTTATATACTCATCATAAGCCTGTGGTATTGCATATGATCATCCATAACTCGACGTTGTTCCTCTTGTAAAAACAGCCACGTCTGATCTCCATTGAAAGCCATGGTTAAAATGCGGCTAGAGCCGGCGTTAGTGCGTTGAGTGGAGTGTCACGTGACTGTCTAGAATATTCCGTGAAAATTTGTGATGTAATAATTGGGCAAGTAGCCGCAGCGCACTTGGCCAGCGTAAGTAGAAAAAATACGCTGTAAGCTCGCGAGGCATGGGTTATTGATTTTTGGTCGCCAACATCGGAGAACACCACAGTTTGCAAAACGAGCGCTCGCCGACTGCCGCTGTGTTCTATGTGTGTGTGTGTGTGTGTGTGTGCGTTGTGAGTGTGAGTAGTGTGTGTGTGTTTTGTGTGCGTGAGGTGTTGTGAGGTGTGCGTGTGTGTGTGTGTGTGTGTGTGAGTGTGTTAGTTGCGTGACCGCTCTTGTCTGTCTGTCTGTCTGTTCTAAGGGCAACTTAACCTTAACGGGCTTACTGCGAGTAATCATAGCCTAGTGCACCCACGTGTATATGGGGCGTTTCGATTACTGCTTAGTTTTCCCTACGTTACTCTATGGGGATGGGTTCGACGTCCGGATACTTTCTCTATGAACACGTTAGTAAATTAGTATTAAAAAACGGAAGAACCCTACACAGTATTATTTTGTTTGTAGGGTCGTATTTCTTTGGTTACTTGTCAGAGACAGGAATAGGCGGCTTTTAGCCACTTTCGCCCAAAATTCGTCGGTAGAGTAGCAAGTGGAGCCAGGATTGGTTAAAATACTGTGTCTTACCGGTAGACTATACCTAGGTTTAATGCCCCACCCCCGCCCACCCGACCCCGCCCTCACTGCTCCTCCATGAAGTCGAGTACTTGTGGTGGCAACCAACGCGACATTTCCAAATCAGTTCACAGGAAAGTGATAAAGAGAATCAGTCTGTGAGAACTTCTTAATTGTTTGCATAAAAGGAAACAGCAATAATGTAGTATCATCTTCATGTAACGGACAGTCAGGACAAGTATCATGGCAGAGCTGAGTTTTAACATATGATGGATACTGCGATATGGACTACGCTGCACGAGCAAACTGTGAGTACATAATCTCCTCTGTCTTTCCTCTGTCCTGTCTTGCATTTCCCCCCCCCTCCCCCCCCCTTCCCCCCCCCTCTTTCCCCTCATAGAGCTCTTTCATTCGGCCCGTCTCGCGTTGCTTTGATT